>JAQZBX010037208.1:0-23881 GCA_029593785.1 Cabassous unicinctus | reverse complement strand
TATATGGTTTAAGTTCTGTTTTGATTTCTTCTTTCACCCTCCAGATATTTTGAATATTCTTTAATTTCCAAATATTTGTGGATTTTCTGAATATCTTTCTGTTATTGATATTTTTAATTCTATTGTTATTAGAGAATATATTTAGTAGGATATCAATACTTTTAAGTTTACTGGGTTTTTTTAATAGCACAGGATATAGTATGTATAGGTGAAAGTACTATGTGTACTTGAAAGAATATGTACTCTCTGACAATTGGATGACATGTTCAGTGTAAAGTTCTTACACAGGGAAAATATTTGAATAAATGAAAACACAACAGATCAAAATAAATGATACAGCTACAGGAGGTCCTGAAGCACATTTATAGTTTTAAATCTATGCAATTTAAAAAAGGAAAGATCTGTATCGTGGGAAAATGGCAAATTAGGAAGCTTCAGGAACTACTTTGTCCACCAGAAAAACTATTAAACAAGCAGGTAATGTCTGAATCAATTATTTTGAAACTTCAGAGTCCAGTAGAACTCTGCATAGCATCCAGAGAAGAGTGGGAGGATGAATCTGATAAATTATGGTAAAGACCAATAAATTGCTCTCTCTACATGGTAGTTACCATCGCCCATCCCCCACTCTCCTGAGACTAACCTGTGTGGTCCAGTCACTGGCATAGGTTGCCAAAAAGGGACATTAAAATCCAGTACCTGAAGATCCACAGAAGGGGAGCATTGTCCAATTTTTGATCAAGCCTTTTGATTAGCTACTTCAGATTGCAGGGGGCCTGGCTGTGAGGGCAGCCAGTGTTCCAACTTGCCCCAAACAAAGGCAGTGGAGAAGACTTTAAGAAAATATACCTCCTCAGAGTTGCAGAGGAGAGTTTAAGGGCTTAATGGGCTGGGCAGTGGCCAGAGTCAAGAAAGCACAGCTTTGGGGAGCTATGGAAGAATCTCCTGTTGTCCTTTTTGGCCACTCCCTCAACACCTAACCAGGGAAGTTTCAAGATGGTCTACTCTCAGTTTGCCCTCTTTGAATGTCCCTCACCTTACTCAGCTGTTGAAGACTTACTTAGGAAACTCCTCTCTGGCAAATCACACATTCCAGAATTTGCACCCCAGGCAGAAACAGCTTGAGATAATGAAAACAATATGAAAACAATTAAAGGGTTGGCCAGGGCAAAGATTACCTGCTTTATTTACCCGCAATTAAAACCCAAGAGAGAAAGATGATCTCTTTCCTAGGATGTAGAAGGCCATTCAAACCACTGTAAACAGGGGAAATCCTAATGTGAAGAGCAATCACAAGACCAGGACAAGACACATCAATTTCACTTTTTCTTTTTTTTTTTAATTTCCAAATGCACATATGATATTCCAGGAACAGAGACTAGATTAACAGGAAGGCTTGCTTGTGAGTACCATTTTGTGTGTGTGTGAGTACCATTTTAAAGCAAAATTTTATTCCATAAAACCAGACTTGCAGATCATTAGTAATGATGTAAGAGGTAGGCATCATCCTAGATTTAATAAAGATTCTGTGGGTTGAGGAAAAAGGAAAGTCAGAGGGGAATAGGTGCAGTTTACTTTGAAGGCACTCTATCACTTCAATTCTCAGGAGATGACCGGGAAATGGAGATGGGAAGACAATCAAATGGCAATAGAAATTTGGGGATTTATGGGCAAAGGTGACCTTCTGGAGGGATACATGAAAACTTTCAAAGTCCTACACCATCCCAGTATTATAAGTCATCAAAGTATAAAAAATATGGAGCCTTTCAATTTTGCCTGGACTCAGAAAGGAGAAGATCAAGAGAATTTATTCAGAAATTAGCAGAAAGAACTACAAGAGAGAGTGAGCCAGTCAGCCATAACCCTTGTATACTAGACAAGTAGATGTTTTAGCTGGAAATTAGCATAGACTGGGCACTAGAAATGGATGCAGATACCTAAAGGGATACAGACAAGAAGAAATAACCAGAAGATCAGATAAGATTGAACATTTCAGAGAACAGAAATATTGTCAGAGCTCAGTGTGTAACCTGACACCCATCCTCCATGCCATATCAGGCCAAATTTAGAGGAAACCAAGGAAAGGTGGAGATGGGGTTGGACAAATCCTAAATTGATGGTGTACGTGAAGCAATTTTTAAAAAATTTTATGTCAGAGTATAATTGGAATGAGCTAGAAGATTAGGTTTTCTTGGAGGCTACAAATAGAAACTAGTTAGATTTTTACATTCATAGGTAGAGAATTGGAAACATTGGATCGGTGTTCTCACTGCTCTTTTTCTAAACACAATTTAGCATGCTGATTTTCCAGGTGAAGTCAGCCTGAAGATAGCTGTAACCTGATAATTAACTCCTAGGAATTTAGATGTGACTGAGCCAACACAGAGCATCAGAAGAGAAGGTGGAAGGGGGCTGGGTTCTGTTACTTTATATGGGTCCTCATTAATCCAGAAGTTAGTTATAAAATCATGGCAATATTCTATTATTTAAGGAGATAGAAAAATTAGTGCTTTGTTCACCATTTATGCCAGCACCTAGAGCAATGCTTGCATTTATCAGGCTCTCAAAAATTATGTTGATTGAAAAATTAGACAGTAATTCATTTCTCCCATCACATCAAAATTATTAACATTCAACCAACATTCCACAACTTCACGTTTCACAAAGTTTTTAAAAAATTATTTGGATAATAGCCCTTTCTACAGTTCAGCAATCATAATTTTCTTCAGGTCTCTATAAAATAATATACCCAGCATAGTGTTCCCATTGTTGAACCACTTTCCTCACTTCTCAGAATGAGGAAGAGAGAAGTTTAGCCTAACTCACTGACAATAAAAACTCTTCAAATACATGAAATTTCACTGTTTGTCTGGGAGTTTATGTTATGTGCATCTTTGCATATGTAGGTATATATAGAAGTAAATAAATCTGGCTGAAGGTAACTTCCCTTGAAAATGGACATTCTGTGTTTAATTAGTCAACTCTAAATAACTTCAATTTGAAAACATAATATTCACTTTTAATTGGCACCTGCATTTTCTCACTCTCTCTACCTCTCTAACAAAAATAATGTCCCCAAAACACTATTAAAATGTTACCTCAAAATTATCTTGTCATTATGTTTTCATTCATATATGTTTGTGATTTCCTTGATTAAAATTGCATAACTTCAAACCCTTTTAGGTTAACTGGAATGCTCATGTTACAAGTTATTAAAGTAGGCTGGTTTAAGAGTTTAATCGAATTCTCATTTATATCTGTAGCTCCTAGTTGTACTGTTGTTTTGGGTGTTGATAATCCTAACCTTGACAGAGTCCATGAGATTGACAATGAACTAAATTGTTTCTTGAATGTATTTTACATTTAAGTTATTTTTAAAATTTTTGTTACTTTGTACAAAAATTTAGTTTTAGCAAAATCTATTCTTTCTTTTCTATCTTCTATCTTATGTATTGATTTTTACTAAGTACATTATGATATACTTTAATATTTACATACATTTTGTACATTTTTTCTGTGTTATTTCATTGGAAGTGTTGCTGCATATAAGTCATTAAGTTAGAGAGGAAACTTTTTTTTTTCAAATTCTCTTAAAATTTTATCTTCAGAATTTTTCTCAAGGCATTGATTACTTCTTTATTTCTCAGGCTATAAATGAAGGGATTTAGAAAGGGAACTACTATTGTAAACAAAATAGCAGCTGGTATATCTTTATACCCCTCTTCAAGCAAATTTGGTCGAATATACATGAAGAAAAGTGATCCATAGAATAATGAAACAGACACAAAGTGAGATGCACAGGTAGAAAATGCTTTGACTCTTCCCTCTTTGGATTTCATTTTGAAAATAGTGGAAAGAATGTATAGATAAGATATTAAGACACTTCCAATGGTGAAGACTTGAATTGAGCCAGAGAAGATAAATAGTATGAGTTCATTGACATAAGGGTCAATACAGGAGTGTCTGTATAAAGGAAGAATATCACAGTAAAAGTGGTTGATGTGATCAGATCCACAGAAAGTTAATCTAAATAGAAGCCCAACATGAATCATGGAATGCAGGTTGCCAGCTATGAAGGCCCCTGTGGTCATCTGAATGCAGAGTTTCTTTGACATCCTGGTGTGGTACTGCAGTGGGCTGCAGATTGCCACATAACGGTCATAGGCCATTGCTGACAAGAGAAAGCAGTCTGCAGTTTCAACAGTGCAAAGAAAATAAAATTGTGCCATGCATTCATAGAGAGAAACCATTCTGTTCTCAGAAAAGAAGTTCTCTAACATTTTAGGAGTAATGGCACAGGCACAGCAAGAATCCATAAGAGCCAGGTTTCCCAAAAAGATGTACATTGGTGTATGAAGATGACACTCTTTGGAAATCAGTATCACCAGGCCAAGATTTCCCACCATGGTAATCAGATAGATGGCAAAGAACATCACAAACAGAAAAGTCTTCAGGTCTAGGTAATCACTAAATCCTGTGAGTATAAACTCATTTATTATAGTATAATTTTCTTCAGCCATTCCTGACTTCTCTGTCAAGAAAAAATATGGAGAAATAAGGTGCTAGTTTATGATATGCCCAATTCAACTGTTGATCTCTCTCTGGTCAGAAGGGAAAGGAGTCTTTACTCTAACCCTTCCATGTGGCACCTGGATTTTGGTGCATGCCAATAACTGGGGGAAGAAACAATTTCCTGAAGCTATTAGCTTTTTGGCCATCAAGTTAACATTTTTCATTACATTTTGAAGAAAAACATAATTTTGGATGCACAAAGATAACTTTAAAATCTTAAGAGGAATATTCGAGGCAAAAACATTTCTCTATACAGGTTGGGCAAAGACAAATCATAATTTGAGTCAGCAAATTGCTATCAGTGGTCCCAAACAATGTCAATGACCTTATATATACTGATTGGCAATGTTGTTTAAAGACTATTTTCATTTGCATAGTCTTTCCAATTTAGTGGAGTACACACTTAAAAATAAAATGCTTTGGGGAAAATGAGGGCTATTCACAATGCTATTTACATCCCTGTGGGTGGGGAGGGAAATTGGCGTGGACAGAAGCAGGGAGAAGAGGTAAAGCTAAAACAAAGCCTGTACTAAAAACCTCCAGGGCATTTATAATACCATTTATGCAGCAACATGAATTTATACATGTGTGTATGTACATAAAGAAATTTAAGAAAAAAAAATGCTATCAAGAAATTTATAGAAATCCTAAGCACTAAATATTGATAATTCACTTATTTATATTTCAAAAACATCATGATAAAATCAAATGTCAAACCAAATGGGAAAGTATTTACATTAAGTATGATAAAATTTTTGAGTTTTTTTCTACAGAGTTTATATAATCAGTAGCCCATAGTCACTGGAAAATAAATAAAAGATAAGAATAGAAAAATCTAAAAAAAAATACAATTTTAACATATTACAAATGTTTACCTTAATTGCTAATTATAGAAACATCACTTAAAAGAGATATGAGGGTATATTTATTTGCCTATCACAATAGAAAAATAACTTTTAAGAAATGATAATATAGTGATATATTATAGTAATATAATGATAATAATATTGTCTAGAATGTGAGGAAATGGAACCTTCAGGCAGTTTCAGCAGAAGTATAAATTGGTCACATTCTTTGGAAAGTAATCTGTTAATAGATTAAGGAAACTCTTAATTGTCCATACTCTTTGACACAGTAACTATGAACCTATGTGAAAGAAATAATTATATCCTCAAAGATTTACATATACTGATGTCCATTGTTATGCTATTTAAATAGTGAAATACTCTAAAAGACCTAAATGGAAAACATTTAGTCAGAATGATTAAGTAAATGAGAATCAGTCATCTATATGATGATATATTGTGAAATCAGAAAAAATGGTGTTTACTTAGAGTATTTAATGTAGTTTAAAATAATCACAATAAAACTTTAAATGAAAAAATATATTTAAAGTTTTATATAAAGAATAACTTTACTTTTCCAATAAATACTTACATATGAGTGTAAAGGAAAGCACGGAAATACATCAAATGTTAATTCTAATGTTCTCTCTGTAAAAGGCTTATAGGCTATTGTTTATCCTTCTTATACTATCCTCTGTTTCAAATTTTCAACATAAGTATTACTTTCATAATCAGAGAATAAAATTTCTATTAAAAAATAAAATGACATTCTTAGATTTACTATGTTTAATAATTTGATAACCCACAGTCATCGTTAGGGATCCAAAAGTGTTTTTCAGTTCATAATTCTGTAATGGATAATGTAACCATTGTTGTATTGAGGAAGTACCTGCTCAATTCCCATGATAATAATTTTCTCAGTTTTAAGTACTAATAATTTCCTGACAATCTTGCACTCACCTTAAATGGGCATTCATAAATATATTCAAGTTATCTGGTAATGTATTTCTAAGGCCACTTGCCTCTATATGAATCAATATTTCTTGGGGTCAAGCTTTACTGTTTTGAATATCAGATGTTTCCCCACTATTCTAAGACTGTGAAACATACTTTTATTAAACTTTTAGTTCTTTTTTTAAAAAAATTCATTATCTACTTCTTAGATTTGTGTTCATAGAGTTCTAAACCTATTGGTGAATGTTTTATTTCAATCTACATTTGTTTAATTTAGTTAATTCAAAAATCATATACTCATTGACCTGATATTTATTGAATGTCCACTCTGTGCTCTATACTTTCTTAGAAGATCAATTGAGCCTCTTAGACAATTTCAGATTTAGTTTTCTTAATAATTCATTAACTATAATTCCAGTATTAGAGACAAAGCATTTTGGAGAAGTATAGGAAGCTCTCTTTCCTTTTGGCTTCCTGCGAGTATTGCTGGCTTTGTCTCAGATTATTTGGATCTAATACTAAGAAACATTATAAAAATGACCATTTGAAACCTATGTAAGTATAATTTGAATGATTTTTTTCATTAAATGCCTTACTATCATCAACTTGCTTACCATCATCAACTTGAAGTCTAAACAATGAATATTTTAAATCTGATAACTTGATTTTTTTCATTAAATGTCTTAACCTTGACAGCTTGAAGTCACATAATATAAGATTACTTGCAGTTTTCTTAAATGATTATAATCTATTAGACATAAATAAGCTTTCTATTTAGAGTTTCTCTAAGAATAAAAAAAGGAAATTAGAAATCCCCTAATATTATATTAGGAATTTAAAAAGAAGGTTCAAAATGATAACACTTGCTCCTCTAATATGTTTATTATATAGGGAATGCCCCACACAAAAAATTTAAAATATTATTCTATTGTTGAGGCGAATAATCACTCCCTTTACTATGTGTAGATTATATGACAAATCACAATTTTCAAATAAATTTTAAAACTTTTCTAAGGTACTTGATTATCACTACAAAATATACTTTTACCTATTTATTTTGGGGAAATGTTATGCTTCTCTTGAATTCAGAAATGTTATAAATAAATTATACTCATTTGTCTAGTGCATACATCAAAGGCATCAAAGGAAGGACTTTAAAAAACTTAAAAGACTGAAAAATAAGAATAGTTACAAGAATACATAATTTAGAGAATAAATGTTACTGAGTGGTAATATTTCCAGTAAAAGTAAGCTTTAAATACTCTCTCACCTGGATTTCTATTATAAGTGTTTTATAGAGGTGTTGGTTGTCTGATATTAATTTTTAAAGTAGGACCAGAAGGAAACCTTCATCTTCTAGAATATTTAGGAGACTATTTCCACCAACAGACCATATTATTTGTATGATTTGTTGAGAATGCTTCACATATTTGTAGTAATTATAAGGGGATTTCCTTGGCATTGACATCAAGCCTGAGAGACCTAATCCCCTAAACATTACAGACACACTAAATTGGAATACTTAAATGTATCCTTTGAGAAATTAGAGAGCAAGGAAAAGGCCCATTTATAAACAATTTTAAGGGCCAGGTTTTGAGTTTTTAATTAACAGACTTTACTTTTTTAGAGGAGTTTTAGTTTTACAGGAAAATTTTGCAGAGTTCCAATATATCACCACCCTCTCATGCACACCCCCCCCCACACACACACAGAGATAATTGCACAGTTTCTCCTGTTCTTATTATCTTGCATCAGTGTGGTATATTTGTTACAAGTGAATTAATTTTGATTCATTAATATTAACTAAAGCCCATATTTTATATTACGGTTCTCTATGTTGTACAGTTTTAGGGGTTTTGAGAAATCCACCATTACATTATTTTACAGAAAAATTTCACTGCCCTAAAAATGCTCTGTGGTTCATCTACTCATTCCTCCATCTCTCCCCCGAACCCGTGGCAAACGCTGATCTTTTGTATGTCTCTATAGTTTTCCCTTTTCTAGAATGTCATATAGTTGGAGCCATATAGTAAATAGCTTTTCTGACTGACTTCTTTCACTTAGCATTTAAAGTTCTTTCATGTATTTTTATGGTTTGATATCTCCTTTCTTTTCTTACTGGATAATTTCTAATTATAAAGGTGTATCACATTTGCTTATCCATTCACTTACTGAAAGACATCTTGGTTGCTTCCAGTTCTTGGCAATTTTGAATAAAGCTGCTATAAACATGGGTGTGCAGGTTTTTCTGGAGACCTAGGTTTTCAAAACATTTGGATAAATTCCAAAGAGCATGATGGTCAGATTGAATGATGAGACTGTGCTTAGCTTTGTAAGAAACTGCCAAACTGTCGTCCATAATGAGTGTACCATTTGAATTCCCACCAGCAATACGTAAGAGTGCCTGTTGCTCCACATCCTCACCATCATTTGGTGCTGTCACTGTTTTGTATCTTAGTCATCCTGATAGGCTCACAGTGATATCATAATGTTCTTTTAATATGCAATTCCCTAATGACAAATGATGCCAAGCACCTATCCATATGTTTATTTGCCTTAGTCTTTGGTGAGATCACTGTTCAGATATTTTTGCCCATTTTATCACTGACCTGTTTATTTCCTTATTGGTAATTTTTAAGAGTTCTTTGAATATTTTGGGTATAAGTCATTTATCAGATATATTTTGCAAATATTTGTTCCCAGTCTGTGGCTTGTCTTTTTGTTCTCTTAACAGTGTCATTATAGCAAAGCAGAAATTTTAATTTAAGAAAATCTGACTTAGCAATGTTTGCTTTAATGGATTATGCTTTTGGTGTTGTGTCTTAAATAATACCAAACCAGAGGTCATCTAGATTTTCTCCTGTGTTATCTTCTAGAATTATTGTTAAAGTTTTACATTTTACACTTAGGTCTATGACCATTTTGAGTTAATTTTCATTAAAGATATAAGTTCTGTATGTAGATTCACTTATTCACCTTTTTTTACATGGAAGTCTAATTTTGTCAGCACCATTCGTTGAAGAGACTTTCCTTTCTCTATTGAATTGTTTTTGCTCAAAGGACAATTTTCTTTGTCAAAGATAAGTTGATTGTATTTGTGTGTCTATTATTGAACTCCCTATTCTGTGTCACTGATCTATTCGTCTATTCTTTCCCCAGCATCACACTGTCTTGACCACAATAGCTTCATGGTAAGTATTGAAGTAAGGTAGTGAAATTCCTCTGACTTTGTTATTCTCCTTCAATATTTATGGCTATTCTGGTCTTTTGCCTTTCCATATCAACTTTAGAATCAGTTTGTCGATACCCACAAAAAACTTGCTAGGTTTTTGGTTGAAAATGCATTGAATCTATAGATCAAGTTGGGAAAAATATTCATGAATGTGGAATATCTCCCTATATCTTCTTTCATCAGAGTGTTGTGGCTTTCCTTATATACACCTTGTAATAGCTTTTTAAATTTATATCAAAATATTTCATTTTTGTTGTGCTAATATAAATGGCATTGGGTTTTTTATTTCAAATTACAGTTGAAATTGACAGGAGCTCAATTACTTGAACCACATCCACTTCCCTAGAATGTGTCTGTCAAAGAATTGCTCCATTTTATCAAATTTGTGGGCATCAAGTTATTCATAATATTTCTTTATTATCCTTTTAATGTCCATGGCATCAGTAGTGATGATCCCTCTTTCACTTTTGCTATTAGTAATTCATGCCTTCTCTCTTTTCCTCTTATACTGGCTAGGCTTATCGATTCTGTTTAGCTTTTCAAAGAGCTAGCTTTGGATTTTATTGGTTTTCTCTTTTGATTTCCTATTTTCAACTTCAATTATTTCTGCCCTAATTTTATTATTTCTTTTTCTTCTGCTAAATTTAACTTGCTCTCTTTTTTGTGTCAATGAAGGTGAAAGTTTAGATTATTTAAGATTTTAAATCTCTTTTCTAATATATGCATCCAATGTTATACATGTCCCTCTAAGCCCTGTTTTACTGCATCCCTCAAAATTTATTAAGTTGTATTATCAATTTCACTAAGTTTAAAATATTTTTAATTTCTCTTGAGACTACTTCTCTGAGCCATGTGTTATTTTGAAGTGGGATGTTTAATCTCCAAATAATTTTGGACTTTCCACATAATTTTTGTTATTGATTTCTAGTTTACTTCCATTGTGGTTTTAGAGCATATTTTGTTCAATTTCTAGTCTTTGAAATTTGATAAGATGTGTTATATGGCCCAGAACATAGTCTATCTTGGTGGATTTTCCATGCAAGCTTGAGAAGAATGTGTATTCTGCTATTGTTGGGCAAAGTATTACATAAATATTAATTAGATCAAGTGAGTTGATTGTACTATTTGGTTTAACTATTTCCTTACTGATTTTCATCCTACTGGATCTATCACTACTCATAGAAGGGTGTCAAAGTCTCCAATTATTATAATGGATTCATATATATCTCCTTGAAGTTCTACCAATTTTTACCTTGCATATTTTGACACATTAAGGATTGCTCTTTCTTCTTGTAGAGTTAAACACTTTATCATTATGCAATGCCCTTCTTTATCCCTGATAATTTTCCTTTCCTGAAGCCTGCTTTGTCTGAAATTACTATAGCTACTCCAGCTTTCTTTTGATTACAGTTAGCATGGCTTATCTTTTTCTATTCCTTTATTTTAATGTTTCTTCATATTTAAAGTGGGTTTCTTGTAGACAACATATAGTTGGGCCTTGGTTTTTTAATCCACTCAGACAGTCTCTTTTAATTTATGTATTTAGACAATTTACACTTAAAGTTATTATTAACATGGTTGGTTTAAAAACTTACCATGTTTGTACCATTTTCAATTTGTTGCCCTTGTTTGTTGTTTCTTTTTTGTCTTTCACTCCTTTTCTTCTTTCATGGTTTTAATTGAGCATTTTATGTAATTCCACTTTCTCTTCTCTCTTTGTACATCAATTATACTTACTGTTTTATTTTTTAGTGTTTGCCCTCAAGTCTGAAATAAATTATTTGCAACTAATCTAAGTCAACTTTCAAATAATATATACTGCTTCATAGGTAGTATAGATATCATATAAACAGATTAGTCACAATTTCTCCCTCTCTTTCCTTAAAACCTTGCTGTCATTCATTTCTCTGATCCATAAGCTATAATTACTGAATACATTATTGTTATTATTTTGACCAAACTGCTATCTGTTCAGCCAATTAAGAATAATAAAAATAAATGTTTTACCTTCTTTTAGTCTATTTCCAACACTCTTCCTTCTTTTTATATAGATTTAAATTTCTAACATACATTAATTTTTCTTTCTCTCTGAATAACTTTTTTTAACATTACAGGGCATTTCTACAGGTGACAAATTCCCTCATGTTTTGTTTGTCTAAAATATCTTTATTTCTCCTTCACTTTTAAGGATAATTTTAATAGATAAAGAATTCTAGGTTGTTGGTTGGTTTTCCTTCTTTAAAAGTGTCACTCCATCTTTGCTTGCTTGCATGGTTTCTGAAGAAAAATCTGATGTAATTCTAATACTTGTTCCTCTGTAGATAAGGTTTTATTCTTTCCTCTGGCTTCTTTCAAGATTTTCTCTTCATCTTTGTTTTTTTGTTTTGTTATGTTTTGTTTTGCATTTTGAATATGATATGCCTAAGTGTAGTTTTGTTTGGTTTGGTTTGGTTTGGTATTTATCCTGCTTGGTGTTACTTGATCTTTCTGGGTCTGTAGGTTGATGTCTGTTATTAATTTTGGAAAATTCTCAGCCATTACTACCTTAAATATTTTTATGCTTCCTTTTCTACTTCTTCACCTTCTGGTATTCCCACTATACTTACATTATGCCTTTTGTAATTGTCCCACAGTTATTTGGTATTCAATTTAGTCTTTTCCATTTTTTTTTTTTTCTGTTTACAAAATTTTAGTTTAGAAAGTTTCTATTAATATATCTTCGAGGTCACTGTTTCTTTCCTCAGCTGTATCTAGTCTGCTGATGAACCCCTCAAAAGCATTCTTCATTTGTTATAGTGATTTTGATATCTGACATTTCCTTTTGATTCTTTCCTATATTGTCCATTTATTTATATTACCCATGTTCTTGCATGTTCTCCACTTTCCTTTTACAGTCCTTATCAAATTAATCATAGTTATTTTTGGTCTGATCATTTCAAATCTGCCATATCTGAATCTGGTTCTGATGCTTGCTTTATCACTTCATACTGTGTTTTTTTGTCTTTTAGCATGCCTTACAATTTTTTTAAAAGCTGGGAATAATGAAGCAGATAAAAGGAACTGAGTTAAATAGATCTTTTGTGTAAGATTGTTTATCTAGCTAAGAGTTAGACTGTGTTTACTGTTTTCTGTAGCTATATGTGCCTGAGGCAATGTTTCCTCTAGTGTCCTTGGTTTTTGCTTTCCCTGTATCTTCGAGTTTTCTTAAAGAGCTCTTCTTAATATGGGTTTAAGCCTTATGGCCATTTTAACTGCAATCCACTACTGTCACACAGGAATCAATTGATGTGATCATAAGGTGTAGCAGGAGAAGTATTCTATGATCCTATGATCAGTTCTCAAAATTTTAGTGAACATGTGCCCCTGAATTGTGATCTCCATTCGTACAGCATTTCTGCATTTTCCCACTCCCTTAGGTGAGACAGGAAGGCTGGATAGGGACTATATGTCTGTTCTCCTACTTCAGTTAGGCTATGATGAAACCCAAGTCACTTAGGTCTGGTAAAATAGTTTTTTCTGAGGGCAATTCTTTGTTAAGAAGAAGAGAATGATCTGGGCAGATTTGAAAATGGTTACTTTTCCTCTCCCACAACCAGACAGATTTTTCTCTGATCTTCATCCTGAGAAGCTTTTAGAGGTAAAGCTTTGTGTGAGGATCCCCAATACTGGACTCCCTGAGTTTTGAGCTTTCTTACTAGTCCATACTGAGTCTCTGGCAATTTGTCAGTTACAGTTTAAATGTCCCTATCTGTACTGGCTCCAGTTGTGGACTGCTGGCTCTGGACTTCTGTCTCAGTAAGCTGTGATGTTCTGCATCTAATCTCTGTCTCCAATTTTTGTTACAGTGGTTTGCTCTGTAACTTCAATTCTCGAATTAATATAAAAAGAATTATTGATTTTTGTTTATTCAGCTATTTTGTTGTTGTAAGGGTGGAAGTGATTATTTCCAAGCTCTTTACTTGTCAGAGCAGAAACTCAAAGTTCCCGGAATATCACCTTTCTTTTCTTTTAATAGAAATGAAAAGTAAACCCCCAAGCAAGAACTCTTGAAATCCCCAGTCATCTTCTTTTCCACACCCATAACTAGAGAAGTAAGCCCATCCATGGACTTTTCCTTCCCAACATGGCCAACTCCATTGCACTTTTTTGTCTCCAAAATACCCTTCAGTCCTGGTCTATTGAACTGAGGCAACTTGGTGCATTGTGGATAACATGTTTTTCTCTAGTTCTGCCTCTTCCAGCAATAGAAGTCAAGAGTCAGATTGGACTTAAAGGAGAAAAGTCCTTTTGGATCTTTATCCTCAGCAAAAATTTCCTGGTACCTCAGGTAGCAATATATTTTACTTTGCTTTCTGTGCATACATTTTTCTCTAGTAATTATAAAAGGTTTAAGTACTTCTACAACAGCCTCTGGAATATGAGTTAGCTACTTCTTCATAGCTGTTTTATTAAAAAGTATATAAGCTTTGACTTTTCTTTGTTCAAAGATATTTAAACAAAAATTCAAATTTTAACTGAGTATAGAGCTATTCGAGCTATTTCATCTAAGTATTTTTTTAAGGGATTTGTTCTTTGAATCCAAGTAAACAAATTTGTGGACATTACATTATTTAAGATATTCATGCATTTTCTTGCAGTGTTCTGTCATGTCAGCAATGATAATTCCCTCTTTCTCTTCTGATATTTGCATTTTCTGTCATTTAGTAATTCAAGTCTTCTGTCTTTTTTCTTGTCCAGTTTGGCTAGAATTTTATCAAATTTATTAATGTTTACTAAGAACTGGCTTTTGGTTTCATTCATTTTCTTTACTTATCTCTTTCTATTTAGTTGATACTGCTATATTTATATATTTCCTTTTGCTTGCTAAGGATTGAATTTGTACTAATTTGTGGAAGCTTATATCAGTGACTCAGTCCTTTGTCTTTTTTAATGTAAACATTTAATAGTATAAAGTTTTCTTTATACACTGTTTTGTCTGTATCCCACACATTTAAATACATTTTCTACTTTAACTATTTGATACATGGGTATAGGAGTGTAGTTTGTATTTGCCTAAAATTTAGAGATTTTATAGATATCATTCTGTTATTAATTACTATTCATTCTCCTATGGGCTATAAACATACTTTATATTAATTCAGTTATCTTAAATATGATCCAGACTAGAATTTATTTTGGTGAATGTTTCATGTGCATTTAAAAATAATGTGTATTCTACTATTGTTTAATGGAGTATTGTATGAGTATCAACTAGGTCATGTTGGTTGATAGTATTATTTAGGTCTTCTATATCCTTACTGATTTTCTCTCACTTGTTCAATCAATTATTGAAAAAGAAGTATTGAAGTTGTAATTTGTAATTGTGGATATATCTAGTTCTACTTTGCATTCTATCAATTTTGACCTCGAGTATTTTGAAACTTTGTTTCTAAATGCATACATATTTAGGTTTATTTTGTCTTCTTGACAAACTGAGCCCTTTATAATTTTGCAATATCCCTCTTTATCTCTGGCAATAGACCTTGCTCTGAAGCCTATTTTGTTTGATAGACACCCAAACTTTCATTTGGCTAGTGTTTGCATAATACATCTTTGTCCATCTTTTCATTTCTAATTTATATATTTATATTTGAAGTGGGTTAATTGTCAAAAGCATATAAATACATCTTGCTTTTGAATTCAATCTGACAATCTGTCTTTTATTTGGTATATTTATACCATTTATATTTCATGAAATTATTGATATAGTTGGATTAAAAGCTATAATTTTCTAGATGTTTTTCTATCTGTTAAATCATTTCTTTGTTTTTCTTTTCCTCTTATTGTGCCTGCTCTGGAATTATTATAGAAATTGTGGAGATGTCATTTTATTTCCACTTTCAATCTTATTAATTATACATTGTTAATGTTTTAGTGGTTCCTTTGGGGTTAATATCATTTTAATTCACCCCAGTCTACCTCAAATAATATTATGCCACTACTTATGTAGTGTAATATCCTTATGAGTATACTTTAAATTCTACCCTCCAGTCTGTTCTACTATGCTGTCATGCATTTTAGTTTTACCTATGGAATAAAGACACAGTACATCAATTTTACATCAATTCAAATTAAGAAAAATCCAGTTTTATGTTAACCTTCATTTTAACCTTTTCCAGAAAACTTTTTTCTTTGTGTAGTACCAAGTTTCTCTTTGGTGTTATGTTCTGTCTGCCTAAAGAAATTCCTTTAATATTTTCCCTCTACAGGTCTTCTGGTAATGAATTCTCCTAACTTTTGTTTGCCAAAAAAGTTTAATTCACAATCAGTTTTGAAAGTTATAATATCTAGTTACGGAATTCTGGGTAGGCAAAATTTCCCACAGACACAATTTGAAATATGTCATTCAATAATCTCTCACTTGCGTACTTGCTTTTCTCCTCTGGCTACCTTCAAATTTTTCTTTTTAGTCTTTTTTTTTTTTTCAGCCACTTGTATGTAATGGGCCTAAGTGTTTTGTTTTTATTTTATTGCTCTTTAGTTTCCATGTTTATTTTGCCATTTATCTGAGCTTCTTGAGTGTTCTGTTTGATGCCTTTTTTATTTTTGGGAAATTCTTGACCATTATACCTTCAAATATTTCTTCTGCGCCATCATCTCTCTCTTTTTCTTCTAGGATTCCAATTTTACATATGTTAGAACATTTGATATTCTTTGACAATACTTGGATGTTCCATTTTGTTTTCACTTTTTTTTATTTTTTTGTGATTCAGTTTGAATAATACTTATTGACCTATATTCAAATTCATTGATTTTTTCCACAGTTGTGTTAATTACTGATGTGTTCCTAGAAAGCATTCTTTAATTTTATCCTCATGTTTTGTTTTTCATTATTTCAGCATTTCCATTTGACATCTTAAAAATAATTTTCATTTCCCTAAATTCTCCATCTGTTCATGCATGTAATCCATGTTATTCCATGAAAACTTTAATATATTAATCATAATTATTTTATATTCTCTGATAGTCCCAACTTCTGAGTCATATCTGAGTCTCGTTCTTTTGATTGCTTTGTCTTTTGACAGTGGGTTATTTTTCATTTTTTTGTATTAAAATTTTCTTTTTAAATATTTCCATAACATGTGGGGAAATTAACACTGAAGTAAATAGTACTAAAAAGGACACAAAAATTAGGGACCCTAAGTTATGAAAGCATAAATTTCTTTTTAATAGTTGACATGTCGGTCAAGTAAGATATATTTGAAATACTAAGTTGAAAATCCACATTGACTTTCAACTTTTTTGGAGTGTATGTAAGGATTCTTAAAAGTATAAGGTACAAGGATGACCACCTTATGTTTCTGCTTACATCTGAATAACATCTAGATGGGTAAAATGTTTCCCAAGTGCTGATCATTACTATTTCTGTAGATACAAGAACTGTGTCATATTGGAATATGATGACACATGTATGTTTGATTCCTATTTAAACAATGAATTCTACCTTAGGGGAATATCTTCATGTATGATCCCCTTAATCAGACCACAAGACATGATTTGAGTGCAAGTAATTTATTTTTGAGTTGTTCCTAGGAAACACTAGTTAATGAGTGAGTGAAACAGAAATGGAAATGCAGCCAATAAAGGCAATTTATCAACCAAGTTAAAACTGTGGGTAACCTAAGCTTAATCCTTTTTGGGAAACACTGTGAGCCAGTGTAGAGTGTGCATTTCAAATTTATATCAACCAAAGGGCAAGAGAATTGGGGATTTATACACCAAATCTTGGCAGTCTTTGGTTGACAAATGGTGTGGGGTAGATTTCATGAGGGGCATTCATGTTCTAGTTCTTATCATCTGTGTTAAGTGAGGGCGGAATAAACTCTGGCCATCAAGTAAAGCCCTCAGACTCAGATACACCATTACAGAGGATGTAAGAGTACACAAACAGTATCTGCAACAGGAGGTGTTATAGGAATCAATGGAAATGTGTTCTATGACTCACATTGAATGAACTAGTAGGCATTAGCTACTATGGTAGGTCAGGCTATCCTTGAAGCTATCATGCTCAAAAAACTGAAGTTGTGAAAATGAAAGAAATAATGAAATTTGCTTTAATAGGCATAGAAAAATGCTGAAACACTGGAAAACAGTATTTCAAAGTGAATAATAGCATATAATTTATACATACATAACACTTAGCCAACTTAGGGCCCTTTAATTGAAAGGGAGTCTCCCTGGTATTTGCCAAAATTTTCCTCTAAGAATGATGGAATTTTATTTAATTTATATTATAGTCATTAAAATCTAACAAAACACTAATAATACAGTTCCCTGTCACATTACCATCATCCATTAGATTCACAGATGATTGTGTCTCATGCACATGTCAGTGAGTCACACAATATTTTATTTCTGAGTAGTGCCCCTGAGTCAGTGTACAGCCTACATGGCCATTCACAGTCAAACTGCATAAACTTTGTGTCACTACTCTTCATATTTTGCTCTCAATAGTTTTAAATATTGTCTTATTATCTTTTTTAATATACTTTCCTCTTTTTTAAAAAGATTCTTAGATTACATAAATGTTACATAAAAAATACAGGGGATATACATATATCCCGCTCCCAACCCCTCCCACATTTTCACACATTAACAATATCATTCATTAATGTGGTACATTTGTTAACAATTGATGAACACGTTTTGGAGCATTGTCACTAAGCGTGGATTATAGTTTACATTGTAGTTTACACTATCCCTTGCACAATTTTGGAAGTTATGACAGGATATATAATGGCTCGTATCTGTCATTGCAATGTCATTCAAGACAATTCCCAAGTCCTGAAAATGTCCCCATATTACACCTGTTTTTCTCTCTCCCTCCCCTCAGAACCTCCAGTGGCCACTGCCTCCATGTAAATGATAAAAGTTATTCCATTACTAGAATCACAATAAGTCTATATTAGAATACCAGTAAGTCTATTCTAGTCCATCATTCACTCCCCAATCCTGAGGATTCTGGGATGGTGATGGCCACTTCACCTCTAATTGAGAGGGGGCTTAGATCCCATGGGGGCAGATGAATGGGACTCTTTTGCTTGCAGTTGTAAACTCTCTTTGTTCCTTGGGATGGTCGTTGTCCATCATCATCTCCTTGTTAGTTGTCCTGGGTGAGTCCAATGAACTGGAGAGTAGGTGTTGCAACTCTGTTGAGATTCAGGGCCCAGATGGCAATAGACAGCCCAAAGATTCAAGTTTCTTGGACATACATACACCTATCAACTCTAGCACTAGCTACAGGTTCAAATAGAAGGGGCAGAAGAGCCATGTATAGGGAAAATGCAACTGAGTCCAAATCTGTCACAATGGGGCATAAATTCCCAGGTAGGGCCCACTGGCAGGGCACCAAACTCCTGAGCTGTCTACCTTGCCTATAGTGTCTGGATGTCTCCACTATTTGAGCAATACTTATTGTGGCAGTCAATCAGTTCCTGCTGACACATGCATAAGCATAACCTCTGGAAGAATTCTTGACTCACTTTGAAGTCTCTTAGCCATATAAACTCATTTGTCTTTACCCTTTCCACCTTTTGGTCAAGGTCTTTTTCTAGTTGCATTACTAGTTGGTGCTTGGTAGTAATCCCTCATTGTCAGGGAGGCTCATCCCCAGGAGTCATGCTGAGTTTGGCTTAAAGAGAGGCCACATTTGAGCACCAAGGAGGCTCTCAGGAGGTAACTCTTAGGCAACCTATAATACTAAGCTAAGTTTCAATTTCAAGAGTAAAGCTTCATAAGTACAGTCATCTATATCAAGGACCCGCCAGTGGTCCATCCTCCTTCACTAGTCACTGCCCCTATACTCAGGGGTTTCTTGCTGTCCCATTACAGAATATGGCAGAGCTACCCAGGATGGGAATTTGATATTTTTTCAGTTATTGAGTGAATGTCCATCCACCGTGACAATGCCCTCATGACCACTTAAATACATTTATATGCCTGATAGGTATGCCCTAGGTGAACTTCCTTCCATGCCTACACCAATGATCCTTCTCTGTCTTTTACTTCCAATGTAACAGATGAGAGCTCAGAAAAATTACTGTACTTACCTTTCCCTTGTTAGGAACATTGTCTCTTGTCTGAAAGTCTCATAGTTTTTCACAGGAGCACATTCCCCATGTGCTTGGTACTCTAAGCACTACCCATTGCAGGTTACTTACTTTAATATACAAGATTTATTTTACTTCTTTGAAGATTGATAGGCTGTATTTTAGACTTAGTAACACTGACTTACCAATTCTGGAATCACCAGTTTAGAAGGTGTTAACTCACTACAGATTTCCTCCAATAACAGGGTTTTTCCTAAAATGTTCCTAAAATAAAAATACACTAAAGTATGGGATTTTGCTGCTGAGTTTGAATATTGTATGTCTTCACAGCACTTAAGATTTTGAAATAATGTTGTCCGTATTCACAGATTTAAACCATTCTTCCCCCTGCCTGACTAAAGAAAGGTCAAAGGGACCTTGCAGAGCATAAGTGGATTAGGCACTTTGATCTCCACCAACATCAAAGATGAGTCTATTAAGTTCCTCCATTGATATGACATGGATTGTTTTTTTCTCCCAGTACTGATAAGATTTGTAGAAATTTTAACTTTGATTGACCTTCATGTGTACATTCCTCTTATCACTGCCTATTTAGGGAGTCAATCACACTTATATATTCATTTTAACTTTGCTTTCTCTGTAAAACTTACAAAAGAGCCCAAACCAGGGAAGGAGAACTGTGTGGTGTCAACTTCAGTTCTCAGCCTCACATTCTCATACCTCACATACCTGTATGTGATGTATGATATCATATAGAGTTCCAGTAAATTTAATACAAAACCAGCAGAGAAAGTCATTACACATGCCTTGCAAAGCAGTCAATGAATGAAAAATAAATAATTATGGAAGGTTTTTATACTCAGAAATAAGAACCATTCCATAGTGGCATTTACTCAAATTAAAGCCTGTTACAGCATGTAATTGCAGAAGTAAATAAAATTATTTGCAAAATAAGAAATGATATTATAAGGAAAGTGATATCTATACAAATTTCTGACTTTCTGCTTTAAATATATAAAAACAAATACAGTAGAGTAGACTCCTAATATTTGAGGATATATGTCCAGAAATCTTCCCAAACTTTCAAATTCTCAAGTACCAATATTGAGTATAATTTCCATGATAAACTTCCATTATCCTGAGGAACTCCATTAATTATTTATGTTCTACACTTTTTAAACATTTTCTTTATTACAAAGAAAGCACTTCACCAGAGTTTCTGTGAATAGTTGTGAATCAACAAGACAATTAGATACACAGCCTCCAGGCTGTTGGCTTTGTTCAGTCATACCAGCTTCAAACAGAGAAACATGCAAATGTCTGCCACAATAAAATTACAAACTACTACATGTAATTGGGGGAGAATTTTACAAAAGCCCAAAACTGCAAATTTTGAAGTTCAATTTAAAAATGATATTCTATATTTCACAAATAATTCAGTTGTGTGATATAGTAAACTAGCTGACTTTAGTCACACAGCACCCAGTAATTGTCCTAGACACCAGCCATTTGTTAAAATATTAGAGCCAAGCTAATTTGCATATCATGTCCCTTTTTATTTATTGCAAAGGTGAAAAGAAAAAAGTTTAAAACTTGTCTTGGCACTCCTCATTTATTTATTACCCTTCTCAAGGTATCTATAACCTCTTTGTTCTGCAGGCTATAAATAAAAGGATTTAGTAGGGGACTTTACCGTGTAAAATAAAAAGTACATTTTGTCCTAATCTTCAGCTGGGCCAGACCCAGGACGCACATACATGAAGAAGACAGTGCCATAGAACAAAGAGACAGCAGGTGGGCACTGCTTGTAGAGAAAGCTTTGCTTCTGCCCTTTGCATACTTCTTTTTCAGGATGGCAGAAAGGACATAGAGTAAGAGATGATGATAGTCATAAAAGTCAAAATTTGTATAAAAACTGAAAATATAAAAATCATGAGCATATAACTCCAGTGTTGGTACAGGAAATCTTAAAACAGCTGTAAAATTCCACAATAGAAATAATGTATTTTATTAGAACTGCAGAAAGTTAAACTAAATAACAAATCCACATGCATCAAGGGATGAAGAAACAAATAATATATAATACACATAATAATTGAATGTAGAAGATACTGGACAACACCACTGGGTAAAGCAAGTGGTTACATATGGCTACATAGCAGTCATAGGCCGCCACTACCTGGAGGGAGTGTTAGCACTGGAAGCAAAAGAATAAAATTGGATGATGCATTCGACCAGGGATATCACATGATTCTTAGATAAAAAATTCATAAGAATCCTGGGGTTCACAGAAGATGAGAACAAGCATCTGCAAAGGCCAAGCTGCCTAGGAATAAGTACATGGGGGTGTGAAGTTGGGGGTCCTTCCAGATGAGAGTAATCAGTCCAAGGTTCCCACCATGGTGATGAGGTAGATCACCAAGAACACCAGGAACAAGGGGACCTGCAGCTCTGGACGATCTGTAAGTCCTGTGAGAACAAACGCAGTCACCAGAGTTTTGTGTGTCCCCATTTTATCCATGCAGTTTGGGCACTGCAATGAGTATAAGAACACAGTCATAAAATACATGGGAATAACATTAAGCAGAAAAAATTGTATTTCACTTGTCATGCGTCCTCTTTAATCAGAAGATTTTAAAGTTTTCCTTTTGTCCTTGAGTATGTATTGTTTAAAAATGATAACTATGAAAAACTCCTCTTAAAAATTAGGGGAAAATTCCATAATATTCAAAGATTTCAGTGTTCATATGAGAGGTGAGTTTATTTTTTGATTTGGAAAAAATGATTTGCTGTAATAATCATTTTTTAAACTCTTCAAAGTTTAAATAGAATTAAACTACTTAAATATGAGAGTAGTTATCAAAACCAGCAGCAAACATTCTAAGTAATGCATCACATCCCCTCAAATTAAAAACAGATTGAAATGTGCACTCTGATCATTAGTATGCAGTATTATCTTAAAAATTCTAATTATATAAGATATGAAAATGAAATAAAATTATATGATTGAAATATAAAATATAAAATTGTAAGAGATAAAATTATGTTTTTGCTGTTATTAAATTTTTATAACTAAACAATATAAACATCATGACTTTAACATATAGTGGATGCAGCACAGCTATATAAACAGTCACTAGATTTTTCTCTATGAAAGGAATAATCAATAAGAAAGAGAAATATTTCAATTATACTAGTCATAACATTTTGTAATAAATTGAAATATTTTTGATATGCAAAACATAAGTGAAGAAAAATAGAAAAACTTATCAAAGGTCATCATATAATTTTGAGGAAATAGGATGACAAACTATGTTCTTCATTAAGAAAATAGAGTGTTATAAATGTCATTAGAATTTTAATCAAGTTCAATTAGAATACTAATCACTTCTTAATGTAATCACATAAGCATAAAATTCATATAAAACAGAAATGTTTTGGAGAGACAAGGCAAATATGAACAATAAGAATATCAAGTGTACAGTAATAAGTGTTAAAACATAAAGCCATACCATAGATTATAATATGGCATAAAAATAGAGAAGTAGAAGAGTGAAACCAAAAAAAGACTCCAAAGATAAATCAAGTATTTATTGAATTTAATATCTTAAATAGGCAATATTTCATTTGAAAAGATAACTTATTCAGTAAATAGTATGGGCATATTGGGCTCTCTATCTGGAAAAGAAAAATAAGAATGGCTTTCTCTCTTATGCCTAATTTTAAAATTGTAGCTGAACTAAGGACTTGAAAATTTTAAAAAGAGCAATTAAAACAGGCTAAGAAAATTCATGAAATAAATATAATATAAATATATTGGCAAAATCTTTAACTAAGACAAGAAATTTATATATTTTAAAGAAATACGTAGACATTTAACTTCATTTTTAATTTCATGTAAATATATATAACATTCTTAACAAGGCCAAAGATGAATAAAAGTTTGGAAAAATTTTTATAATAACTATGATAGGTAAAATAGCACTACAATAGGTAAAACATATGTATCACATACAAAAAGGCACACAAATTAATAAGGAAAGTCAATCACTCCAATAAATATAGCAATGGAATTGAATAGCCAAGTCACAGGAAACTATGTCAACATATTTATTAAATGTATAAAAAAATACTAAAAAATCTTAATAGCCCTTGATCTAATTCAGGATGTGTATTAGTCAGCCAAAGGG
>JAQZBX010037207.1:0-23885 GCA_029593785.1 Cabassous unicinctus | reverse complement strand
GCTTTTGGCTATTCGGGTGCACTTACCCTTCCAGATGAATTTGGTAATTGCCTTCTCTAATTCTGTAAAGTAAGCTGTTGGGATTTTGATTGGTATTGCATTGAATCTATAAATCAGTTTGGGCAAGATTGACATCTTCACGATATTTATTCTTCCAATCCATGAACACAGAATGTCTTTCCATTTGTTTAGGTCTTTTAAAATTTCTTTTAGTATTGTTTTGTAGATTTCTGCATATAGGTCCTATGCTTCTTTGGTTAAATTAACTCCTAGGTATTTGAGTCTTTTTCTTGCTATTGAAAATCGAATTTTCCCCCTGATTTCCTCCTCAGGTTGTTCAGTACTAGTGTACAAAAACATTACTGATTTTTGCGTGTTGATCTTGTATCCTGCCACTTTGCTAAACTCATTTTTTAGTTCAAGTAGCTTTGTTGTGGATATCCTCCCTTTTCTTTCCATCTATCTGGGACAGTTGTCCCTCGTTGGCAAACAGACAATACTTCCCTTGCAGCAGCTTTAGGCTAGGGTTTGCTAAGAATTCAGTCATTCCCAGGCCTGCCTCTGGCAGCAATAGCTTAAATGCTCTCACCAGTATTTCCTCAGGGTTCCGTCCTGGCTCCAGGGAGAGTTGGGGGAGCCGTTTCCAGTCCTTTGTGACCCTGCTGTGTGCTGTTTGGTGCAGGAAGGCCATCTCAGGGCAGACACTAAAATGGCACGGCACGGGGAGCAGTCCCTTCACATGCCTCTGTTTGAAAGAGAATGGAAAGGTGGGCCTCAGTCACGAGATCTCTGCTCCAGCCTGTCTCTACGGTGCTCAAACACGATGATGCCAGGTTGCCTGTTAAGTGAGAATCTAAAAACATATCCCCCCCATCACCCAACTCAGGATCCAGTCTTCAAATAAAGCTGGCAACGAACAGTATGAGACAAGACTCGGATTTTTTTTCTCTTGATTTTTCTTCAAAACATCCTGTGATGGTTTGAAGCTGTATGACCCCCAGAAAATCATGTTCTTAAAGCTAATCCAGGGAAGCGGATGTGGCTCAAGCAATTGGGCTCCTGTCTACCATATAGGAAGCCGAGGGTTTGATTCCCAGGGCCTCCTGGTGAAAGGCAGGCTGGCCCATGCGGAGAGCTGGCCGGAGAGGAGAGCTGGCCCATGCAGAGTGCTGACCGGCATAGGAATGCTGGCCTGAGCAGAGAGCTGATGCAGCAAGATGGCGTAACAAAAAGAGACACAGAGGAGGGACGATAAGAGATGCAGCAGACCAGGGAGCTGAGGTGGCACAAGAGATTGAGTGCCTCTCTCCTACTCCGGGAGGTCCCAGGATCGGTTCCCAGTGCCGCCTGAAGAGAAGACAGCAGACACAGAAGAACACACAGAGAGCAGACAGCGAGTGCAAAACAATGGGGTGGGGGGTTGGGGGGTGGGGATAAATAAAATAAATCTTTAAAAAATAAAAAAATAAAGCTAATCCATTCCTGTGAGTATGAACCTATTGTAAGTAGGACCTTTTGATTAGGTTACTTCCTTTAAGGCATGGTCCAGTGTGGGTCTTAATCCTCCTGCTGAAGTCCTTTAAAAATGGAATGAAAACAGAGAGAGAGAAAGAGAAGGCCATGGAAGCAAGAAGCTGAAGCAATGAAACCCAGAAGAGAAGGGAGAGACCAGCAGAGCCCATCATGTGCCATGTGCCAGAGGAGTCCAGGAGAGGCAGTCAACGGGAGAGCTGAATCAGGTCAACGGGAGAGCTGGAGAAGCTGAAACCTCCTGCCACCCCATCATGCAGGAATCTGCAGGGCTTCCAGAAGAGATGTTAGGTCTACCCATGGGCCAGGATGAATAATGGCCCCCTAAAGAGGTCCACCTCATAAACCTCAGAGCCTGAGAATGTTACCATGTGTGGCAAAAGGGACTTTGCAGATGTGATCAAGTTAAGGGTCTTGAGGATGGGAGATTATCCTGGAGTATCCATGTGGGCCTGATGGAATCGCAAGGGTCCTTACAGGGCAGAAGCAGGCAGAGTCACAGTAAGACAGTAGGAGAAATTATGGCAGCAAAAGGTTGATGCAAAAGGTTAGAGTGATTTCAGGAAGGAGCTGAGGAATGTAGGCAGCCTCTCGAAGTTGGAAAAGGCAAGGAAACAGATTCTCCTCTAAAATTTCCTGAAGGAAGGCAGCTCTGCCAATACCTCCAGAATGGTAAGAGAACACATTTGTGTAGTTTGAAGCCACTAGGTTTGTGCTAATTTGTTACAGAGGCCCCAGGAAGTTAATAGACCCACCTTCCCTGGTTGTATCAGGCAGGGGCCTGGCAGGAATCAGGTGGCTTGCTCAAAACGGATAATGTGAGGTGAGTGGGCAGGGGGTGGGGAAACCAAAAGGGAGAGCACGGTCCCCAGGGGCTAGGAACAGCCCAGCACCGTTGGCTTCACTAGGCCTGAGGGGCATGGGAAGAGAGGAGGCTGTGGCTGTGACCTTCTGTTTAGGGGCACGGCCAGCCCTCAGTGACCCCACAAGAGGGGAGTAGGAGAATGAATACCCCAACCTCACCCTCCTTCTGGCTTCTGGCTGGTGCCGCCCATTGGCTGAACCCAGGCAAAAAGAAGAGGGGCCACAGAGGGTACAGTGCACACCGGTCAGTCTCCCAGGGCCAGGCAGGGTGGGGAAGGTGGACAGTGGGCCTGCAGGGGCAGACAGAGGGCATCCCGCACACTGGGAGAGGGGCATTGCGCCAATCTAATGTACATAAGGACAGCGAGCCAGGTATCTGACAAGGGGACAGGGGACGGTGCAGTGAAAAGAGGCAGAAAGTAGGAAAAATGACGATGGTTGGCAGGAGTGTGGCTGATTCTTTTTTTTCCCAAACTTTTCTTTACTGATAGGCTTATGTTGTTTTTAGACTAAAAAGAGACAATCCATAGACTTTTCAGAAGAAACAGCTTAATCTGGCTGGAGAAACGGCTGTGTGTTTGGGGGCACAGAGCTAGTAAGTGGCAAAGCCTGAAGTCAAACCCATTAAGAAGAGACCAAAGGTGCTAAAGATAAACTGGACTTGGTTCACAGTTGCACCCCAGGACACCCCACAATTCCTGAAGGGGCCTCCTCTGGGGAACTGGCTATTTTGTCATCCTGGAAGTGAGGTGCACGGCCATGGCTTTCTGGGGCAGGGACCTTCCCCCTCTACTCCATCATGCCCCCAAGAGTTTGGCCTCGGCCAACATCCAGCCAGTCCTGCTATCATACCACAGCTGCATTTTTCAGCCTCTTCTGTACAAAGTAACTCCAAAATGCCTGGCAGCTTTCCCTCTGTCCACACTGGGTTTACAGCTGCAATTACAAGCTTTCCTTCACACTGTCCACATGCCAGCAGATGTCTTTTGCAAGTCAGGGGCACTGCCATCCCAGCTGTCCGCCCAAACCCCCAGCGTGTGTACTGGAGAGGACGCTGCCCCCCCAGGTTCTACACGCACGATGCCTTCACCCTGCAGAGCTGGGCGGGGGGTGGATGACGTCTTCCAACAGAGACCCTGAAGGCAGGAGAGAATACTCCCTCCACCCAAAACCCACCTGGGATGGCTCAGAAAGCAACCGCCCAGGGCTTCCTCCCGAATGAGAGCTTTCCATCTGCTTCAGCGGGGACCCCGGGTCCTTAAGGACAGACAAACCTCGGGGCCACGTTTGATGAGGACCCCAGCTTCACCTCTGTCCCCTTGTGCTGGCCCTTCCTAAAATGATCACTCTGGAGTCAGTGTCTCCAGGGTTGAATTCTGGCTCTGCTTCTTTCCCATTTGTGCCCTTGAACAACTTCCGTACCTCTCCGTGTCCCAAATTCTTCTGTAAAATGGGGACCTCCCCCACAAAACTATTCTGAGGATTGACTAAGACCAAATTTAAGTGTTTAGCTTAGTGTCTGGCATACAGTAAGTGCTCTCGAAATGTTAGTTTTTATTATTGTTATTACTATATGTGTTTATCTTTCTAATCTCGGGGATCTGTGCCTGCTACCCCTCACTGTGCATTAATGTCCAATGGACACCCTATGGGGTGTTTCCACGTTGCCTGGAAGATAAAACCTCCATCTTGCAGATAAGCAAACCCAGGCTCCAGGAGCTAGGAATTTGCCCACATTCTCACAGCCAGGAATGGGGAAACTGAAACTACAAACCAACTCTGACTGAGTCAAGAGCCCACACTTCTTCACTACACCAACTTGCCTTGAAAATTCATTTTATGCGGATTGTTTTTGGAGGGACTTGGGGGAATAGGACATACCCTGAGATGTGAGAAAGGGGCATCACCCAATGAGGGTACCAAGGCATAAGTCCAGAGGTCACCAGGCATCCGGGCCTTCTCTAAGAAAGAGAGGTTGGGACTGTAGAACCCTCACGACCTCCCCATGCCTGTGACCTTAGTTGTCTCTACCTGATTCTCCACAGCGAGCCTAGGAAGCCTGGTCAAAGAGAACGGCCCTCCACGGTCACCACGTGGACTCGGGCTGCAGGCCCCCGCGGGCCCGTGGCCAAGAACATTGGGTTGGGGAGGCACCCATGTCGACCTCGAGGGGAAGGAAGTGCTCTCTGCCCCTTCCGTCTGCCCTCCTGGGCAACTTCAAGGATGGTGCCCAGTCCACCGTCCTAATGCGCGGGTCACTGTGCCTGTTTAAAAGACCCATGCCCTAGGGGGTGGTCCCTTCAGTCCACGCCATACCCACACAGAGCCCGGGACTGTCTCAGCCCTCGTCTTCTTTGTGCAGTCCAGAGAAGTAAGGCCCAGGGCTGCTCTCCCTGAGAACTGACGATTCTCTGTGTGTCTCTCCCCCCACTTGCTTTCAAGTAGCCCCTACATCTCTTTCTTGTGCCTTCTCGCCCGGCCACCTGGACCACATAGGCTTCTCACTTCCTTTCCTGGCACCAACAGGTGTGTCCTGGACAGGCCTTTGCTCACCTGGGATTTGGGTGGCGGCCTTAGGGGTAAGAGACTGTGGCTCCAGGCTCTGGGGCCTGACTAGCTTAGGGAAAAGGTAGTCCTGTGTAGCTTACTGAGTTGGGGGTCAAAGCCCCAGCTAGCAACAGAATATCCCATTACTTTGCTTTACCTTTTTTATGAGGGAGGTGGGGTGGGACTAGGAAAGATTCCAGTACTTCTGGGTCCTCTGATTTAATATCCATCTTAAGGCATCTCAATCTCACCGTGACATCTAGAGTGGATGGTGGCAGCTACACTGATCAAAGGAAGAGGAGGAGGAGGAGGACGAGGACAAGGAGGTGTTAGTGGAGGTGGAGGCTGAGTCCTTGGGCCTTTGCTGAGCCTCTGGAGATAAAATGGTTGCCTTTGGCCCTTGGGAGTTTGCAGTTGGAAGGGCCATACACTTTCCAGATGCATAATCCCTGACCTCAAAGTCATTTAATTTAGCAAGAGAGACAAGTCCAAGAAAGATGGAGACAACTTATGGTTGGAGGACAGTTCATGGAAAGGGGTGCAGAGGTGATGGAGAGAGAGGTGGAGAGAGAACATTTGTCTTGTGCTTTATGGAGCTAACAAAGCTTCCGGGCTCAGATCAGATCGTTTAATGTCCTACAATACAAGCTCTAACACAAGGTAGCATGAAGAGGGGCCAGAAGGCAGCTTCTAACTAATAGCCAATGGGTCCCAAAGAAGACCGGCAGTCTGATTTCCTTTGTTCTTTGGGGTGACAATGTGATAGCCAAGGCCAAGGTCCAGCCACTGGTGGAAATGTGGGCCAGGTCCTCAGAGGAGAGGTTGCTGGAAGCCCAGGCTGACGCTGTGGAAATGGGTGACATGTCAGGATGGAGTGTGGGGAGCTGGCGGGAAAGAGGAGAATGGAAGTGGTGGGGGTAGATGGGGCTGGAGGAGGGAGAGGAGGGAGTGGGGTGGGGGTAGAAGACAGTAAACAGCAGCCGGGGCTCTGCGGGGAGAGAGAGGAAAGCAGGCAGGGCTGGCCTCCAGAACAAACCGAGGTGTTCTCAGGAAACGGCAATTCCTGTCGTAAATCCTGCCTTCTCACCACTGACAAACTTCCTGATTCTGAAGTGTATAGCCCTCCATGCTGGCACCTTCCTCGAGTCAAGCAGAAGAGGAGTGGGGGCAGGACTCACCCACTGTGCACGGCCCACGCAGTCTCTCTCCGAGGCCAGCAAGCACGCGGAGCTGAGGGGCTCCCCTAAAATTGTCCAGCTCCCACTCAGCCTGACTCCAAAGCCTGACTCTTTCTGTTTCAGCCCACCCCACCTTGCGCTCATCAGAGTCAGGGCTACACCTAGCAGGGTCAGCTTGTCTTGGGAGACAGCATGCTGCTGTGGAGAGACCCCAAACTGGGATTTGCATGTTCTTGTCCCAGTTGAGTGCCTGACTAGCTGGGTGTGTTAGGACAGGGCCCGTCTCCTCTCCTGGCCTCAGTTTCCTCACCTGTAAACAAGAACATTGGATCTCAGAGACCCTTTCAACTTGAAGGTTCTAGAATTTCCCTTTGGGATCCAGTTAGTGCCACATTAATGTCTTATTGTTTATTTCTGCATTGGTTTATATATGTGTGTCCTACAAGCTCCCATGGCAGGAAAGGGCAGCCCTTCTCCCCAGGAAGTCAGGACCTACCTGAGAAGGGGCCTCTGCCGTCCTAACAGGGACTGAATCTACTTCTGCCTCTGAATTAAATTCAGCTCCACAAACATTGACTTGTTGCTGCCATATGCTTCGCTCTGTTCTGAGCATCACTGAATTCAAGGAACTTCCCTCAAGAAACTCTTAATCTGGTAGGGGAGACAGACATACAAACAGACAATAAAACCTCACTGACATAAGAACAAGAAAACAAGACAGTGAAGGAAGCAATTTTCTCAGTCCAGGTAATCAGGGAATGTTTCACAGAAATGTTTCCATAGAATGTTTCCATAGAATGTGCAAAGACAAAGCATGAAACAGCATGGCACAGGGGGGAGCACTGCAAGGGTTCAAAATGGAATGAATGTTAAGGGGAGAAAAACACCAGGGACGATGCTGAGCTTGAGTGGGGGCTGGGTGTGAAGGCCTTGTGGGCAGCATAAAGAGTTTTATCCTGAGAGCCATCAGGGGCCTTTGAAGGATTTTTAGGCAGAATGAAGGGTATTAGATTCTTTTCTTTGGAAAAATCGCTGTTGTGGGGAGGACAAGTGAGGGGCAGGGGTGGGTGGGGGAGGGAATGGAGGCAGGGAAAGCTGTTGGGAGCTATGGCAATAGCCCCAGTAAGAAGCCATGAGGGCTGGATGATAGTGGTGATGGTAGGAATGGAGAGTAGGGCATGGAATCAAGAGCCATCCAGGCGGGGGATAATCAGAAGTGACTGGGAGAAGAAAGGTCCATCAGGATGCCAGAAACCAGTTAGGGAATTGTTTTTGTACAACTAGTGAAGCTGTTCTCAAAGGAAACCAAGAAAGTTGCACTACCCACCCCCTTCCCTGACCATGCACCTTCCCTCCTGGTGTTCTTTGGATGGGAGAGTCTGCAACCTCCAGTTTCCCCAACCCACTCAAACAGCCTCCCTCCTTCCTCTGGCAGAGAGGCCCATATCTGTTTCCCTTAAAAGGGGCAGGCAACTGAAGACCCGGGGAGAGATGAAAGGAGCCACCCAAAGCCCCTCCAGTCCAGGCACTTCTGGCCCTGAGGCCCTTCTCCACCTGCGCCCTCCCTTTAGACTCTTGGTTCTCAACAGGCAGCAATTTTGGCAAAGTCTGGAGACCGGTTGTCACCAGTGGGGTGCCGCATCTAGGGGGGAGAGGCTGGGGATGTGGCTAAACATCCTGCCCTGCACAGAACGGCCCCCATGACAAAGAATTCTCTAGCCCCAAATGGCAGTAGTGCCCAGGTTGAGAAATCCTGCTCTGGACCAAGTTGCCAGGGCCCCCCTGCCCAGGGAAGCCAGGAGGCTACTAAGTGAGACTGGACCGTGTACAGGACCCCAGGGCCTGTCACCAGGAACGGTGGTAACAGTGAAGGAGCCCGCGAGCCCGGGTCACTGATGAGGCTCCGCGGGGCTGTGATGAGCCCGAAGTCTCTCAGGGGGCAGGAGCAGGCCAGGGCCGGAGCCTGCCTCTCCCCTCTCCTAGCCCAATCCCTGCAGACTCTCTAAGTGCTTTCTGAAGAGGCAGAAACTGCCCGGAGTTTGAAGGCAGTTCCTGTATCCACCACTGCAGGTGGCTGGTGAGCTAGGTGATTTTTTTTTTTTCTTTTCTGGAACTTTCAGCATGTTCAGACATCTCTGACTCTGTGAGCTGTGGAGGCCCAATTTGGCATCTGTCAGGAGCAGCCCCGGAGCCCACCCCCTGCTGGCCTCTCTCAGGGTGTTTTGGCAACTTGTTCAAAACATGAAAACAAGCCGGGCTGTCTCCAGGACGTTGTTTCTGCCCTCGGCAGCTCCACTTTTATTTGTTTATAGAACAAATGGGGCCTGCATTTGCTGTTGTTTTAAACCCCCCACCCCACTCCCAGCTCCTCTCTGCTGCCTGGAGAGCCCTCCCTCCCACTCCTTGCCCCCTCCCCCTGCCCCAGCCATGCCCTGTCCCTTCCTCGGCACCCCGCATCTAGGCCGGCCGGCTGACCTCCCCGCCTCAGACCTCCACCCAGCCCCTCTGCCCGGCTGGTCTCTCCACCCAGAGTCCCCACTGCACCCAGCCCTGGGTTTGGCAGCATTTCTGTGAGTCAAGGCCTAGTTGGCTCCAAACGTTTCCATCAGATTCTTGTCGGGTTGGAGCACAGGCCCGAGTGGGGTTGGAATCCAGCTGCTTCCCTTCCTGCCCTGTGACCTTGGGCAAATTCCTCCCCCTCTCTTTTTTTCTGAGGTACTGGGGGCCGGGGATTGAACCCAGGACCTCTTATGTGGGAAGCCGGTGCTCCACCAATGAGCCACATTGGCTTCCCTGAGTTGGTTTTTCGTTTGTTTTGCTTGTTGTTTGTTTTTTGTTGTTGTTTTTTTCAGGAAGCACTGGGAACCGAACCTGGGACCTACCATGTGGGAGGCAGGTGCTCAACCTCTTGAGCCATATCCGTTCCCCTTAGTGTTCATTTTTGAAGCCTGAGCACTAGAGCTGTGAGCTTTGGCCTGCACAGGGGGAGACCATCCCCTTTCCTGGCCAGATACCAGGTCAACATCCCCTACCCTCTCTACCAACTTGTCTCCAATGCAGACCATATGAGATTAGGGAAGGGGACAATTTGTGGAAAGAGGCTGTTCTATTCCTTCTCCTAACACATGCCCCATTCCAAGGCAGATTCAAAGAGCCCTTTACTCTTAAAATACAGACGCAGGGAGGAAGAAAAACAGTGCCCCCAGCTGGTCCACAGAGAGATCATGGACCTCACTGCCCAAATCCTGGACGCCCCCTGGAGGGTGTCCCATGTACCCTACCTCTGTCCCTCGCACTGACTCCTCTCTTCTCCCCCAGCCCCACCTTCCCCATTTCCTGGGCCACTTGTCTGCCTTAGCAGCACCCAGAAATATCCACATCCTCTCAGGAGGGCTGTGAGCCTGACCCTGGGGCGCCAGAGTCCCAAGGCAGCAGGAGGTCTGCATCCCCTCCAGGTGCTCATTTTCTCCACTATTTTCTTGGTTTGTCCCTAACTATTGGAACGTTCATCCATCTCACTGCAGGTTCGGTCTCCTGCAGCAAACCGTTATCTACTCAAAATGTAAGATTTGACCCCTCGAGACCATAATTTTGATTCGGCCCTTCTCACCCTCTTCTATCAACTTGGTCTCAGGAGGCATCGTGCCCTAGTCCTCTTTCCAACTCCTGGCTTCCTTCCCATCCCCATCGGCCCCCACCTCCTAGGTGGGCCCACTGCTTTTCCTCTCTTCCTCACCTTTGCCCTGTGGGTCCTGTTTTCTCCCCAGAAGCTGACCCTGCAGGAGAGCCCCTGTTCCCAGGGTATGGACTCTGAGTGACCACCTCTAGGGGAAGGGAGAAGTCCAGTCTTTAGGACACCCTTGGGGCTTGACAACAAACCCACCAACCTGTTGGCCCTGGTTTTGAAGTGATCTATTCTTATTATTATTGATTTTGTTAGTTAGCACTTTCACATCAAAGGACTCATTCATTCCTCACAACAGCTTGGCAGGTAGATGAGGCCAAGTTTAAACCTTCTCGTGTGCATGGTCGGAGCTGGGAGGGGGGTGAGCTCCTCCTAACTACTGCTCCCAGACCCCTCAAGCCACCTTGGGTTCCTGGTGCCAGTGTTAATTAATTGCTCCGCACCAGGAACAGGAAAGGGAGACGCTCCACCTTCCCTTTCAGGCCTCTGGCTGTCTCAAAGGTCAGGACCTCATCTCCTGCAAACCGGGGCAGCCCCCCTTCTCCCCACGCCCCCAGGCACTCGGCACAGAGGCTCACCCGAGAGCGCAGGCAGTGGTTTCTTGGGCTGACCGGCTGGTGAGCAAGCTAGGACTCTAGCCCCTCGGCCTCCGTGTCGGCGCCTCTGCTTGGTTCTGGCCGTGGCAGGACTGTGGCCTCGGAACCCATCTGTTTGAGGAGCGAGTCTCACTGACTCTGCTCCATATGCCCACAGAACCGAAGCCCAGGCCCAGGCGAGGTGGAGCACCCGGCCACACCCTCCCCCAGAACCTGCCTGGCTGCTGACCTCACGCCGGTGTTTCTGGCTTGCTCAGAAATGTGGAAACTTGATCTAAAGTGAATCAACACCTTCTCTAAACTGGAACCTGCCCCCCTCCCCCAACCAATGGCACCCAGGATGAGAATTTAAAGTCCGTCTTCCCTAGGCACGCACATGTGAATATTGGCTCCTCAGCTAACAGGCTTGTCCCTTCCATACCCCAACATGCTGGGGCCGCGCCGGGGTCGCAGTAAACGCTTGGTGAACGCTGGCGGCCGGGGATGGAACCTGATCCTCTGGAGCAGTTTTCCCAGATGCAGCTGAAGAGAATCCAGCTGCCAGCAAGGCCCTGAGCCACAGCTCCCCACAGCCCCTGCCCTCAGCCCGGGGCCAGGTGAGGAGGAAGAGGAGGGGGAGAGCTGAGGGGGTGAGGGTGAGGTCACGGGGATCCGCAGTGACGCTGCTGGAGGTGGTGTGCAGACCCCCCGAAGCTGCAGGACCCTCTCTGACATTTTGAGTGAAAATTCCTGCTCCCCCGGGATAGTTCTCATCCTCAACATTCCAACCTCACTTTGCACAATCCATGGATTCCTAAAAAGATGCCAGGAAATCAGGTTTTGGGAAATCATACTCTGTCCTGGATGCCCAGTGGGGGTGCCGTGTTGAAATACATCTCCCGTGAATCCTTATGTAAAGAAACCCCCCACCCCCACCCCATTACACAGACCCAGTGAGGGTCTCTGGATCCCTCCCTCCAGCTCCCAAAATTATTGAGCCGCTTGCCCTCCAGGCTCACCTGGGTGGAAGGTAGAAGCCAGGCTGGGGAGACCCTGCATCTGGGAGGCTCGCCCTTGGCTGGCATGACCTGAGGATGCAGCACTGAGAGCCCCGGGCCAGGAGACACCCACACGTGCGATGGTGCTTAGCGGAAGCAGGCAGGCCACAGGAGAGGCTGACTCTCCTGTCTCCCCCAGGTATGTGAGCGCATGTGCCTATGTGCCTGCGTGCGCGGAGGCGGAGCAACTAGGAGACCCCTAATGCCACAATGGGCAGCATCCACCTGGAGATTATTATGTCCCAACATCTCTGGGTACAAAATTGCTTTCCTTCCATCACAAGCTTGTGCCTCAACAGTAAAGTGCCGTGGGCTGCACAGACCTCAGCCCTCGGGATGGACTTGTCCCTTAGTGGCTGGAGTGGTAACCCCCCTTCACCTCTGGACTCACTCGGTGGGACTTGGCGACCTTGTTCATACCATGCGCTCCCAGCATCCCCACTGGACGCATTGTAAGACGAGGACTGCCCATAGGAGCCGAAACAGGGGATCGGGACTGAGATGCCAGCCACAGGCCCCCTGCCCTCCGTAGCAGAAGCCGTACACAGCTGGGAGCGAAAGCAGAGAAAGCCAACTGCTGTGGGAGAGAAGAATGAAACTGATGCCCAGAGGAGCCGAGAGCGGAAGGTCTGCTGGAACACACAGACCCTTCCATGCCTCCTCCTCTGTGCCTGCTGCTCCGCCTGACAACCTGCACTCAGCATGCAGGACTGGCCTGGGGGTCACCTCCTCAGTGGGGCCCTTCTCTGCTCCCCTAAGCAGGGCACCCCTTGCCCCTCTGCTCTCCCCCCACACTTCTGACAATGCATTGCAGTGGTTCTGTGTTTGCACACACCACCACCCCCCACCCACCCCCACCCCCACCCCCCAGCCTGAGCTCCTTATGGGCTCAGAATGGGTGCTCAGAACGTAATTTGGGGCCGTTGGGTCCAAACAGCCATGACTTTGCTTCTCAAGGTTAAATGAAAAGACTCAGGTTTAACCTTGGTCTCTCTTGCTGCTGTGGAAGGCTGTATTTCCCTCAGCTTTGGAGTTGAGAACAGACGGTCTCCTTCAGACTCCTCCCCCAGCCCTGTCCTGGGGAAACTGAGGCGGGAAGGAGTCTGTTTTCTGATCCAGTGATATGGAGGCTCGGGGAGAGTTCTGCGGAATGCGAACCCTGCAAATGGAGGTGCTGGTTTCTGAAATGGTTGCGAGGCATTTGGTTACAAGTCAGGAAAGCCCCTTGGAGCTGGCTTTAGGGAGCTCAGTTTAAGGAATCGAGGGTGTCTCTTAAACCAAGGTCCTTAGAAACCTCCCAAAACGTTTTCTATACAAATGAGTGCATATAACTTTTATAAATATGTTGTTACCTCTTTTATAACCTATTTTCATTCATTAATATATTAACAACATTTTTCCATGTTAATAAACCTAAATTTAAATCTTCATTCATTGCCAGTCGTGTTTCCATTGTAAGGATCAGTCAGAGTTGGATGCATGTGCCCTTTTGTGGGACATTTAGCTTATTTGTCATTTTTACATGGAAAACCCCACTATGAATGAATACTGTTGTACATGCATCTTGACTAATCATCTCCATCGTGTATTTTAAGACTCTTTATATAGTCAGGTGTGGCAAGGGTGCATGACGCCAGAGATGCGTGAATGAAAAGTTTATTAGTATCACAAATCCTAGAACAGAGAGGGGCGCCCACCTCACAGGGTCACGCAAGGAAACGCATCAGGAGCGTCGGCTCAACCAAGCAGGCGGGAGCAGAAGGTTCCAGTGGACCCGAGACTGTGCCTTTGTTACGTGGTGGAGCCATAGCGGTTGGTCAAGCGAGAGTAGGGGTTGGGACGTTTGTGTTTGACTTCCACGGGGGTGTAAACGCAGGTGGGATGTGGGGAGAAGAGGGAGAAGCTGTTTATCTTGTATGAGCAGGTGTCAGGGGAGGTCCTGGAGGACCTACGGACAGGGTGAGAGATGTGAGGCATCACGACCACGCAAAGGGCCGTGTTCCTGCTGCCTGGAGATGCCGCGGCAGCGGGACAGCGTGGAAAGCCCAAATTACTTAATTCACTATACATAGGACAAGCTATTCACAGTCACATTGCCGAATTAAAGGGTAGGCATTTGTTTATTTTTAAACTTTTTGATGCTTAACACCTAACTGATCTTCAAGAAAAGATTATACCAACAAAAGCCCCCACCCCACCCCCCGCCATGAGAGTGCACTTTCCCCACGTTTTTACCAACACTGCATTCTATGATCTTGCAAATGGTTTGCAAAGAGTGAATTAATCAGTGGTAAGAAATAAATTTTCCCTCCCTTGCTGAAGATATGACTTAGGAGAAAATCCACACTCCTTGGGGAGAAACTAATACTTATTGGACAGCTTCCACCATATGCCAAGCATGAGACACACTCGCTTTCACTTAATCCTACATGGTAGGTATTATTATTCCCATTCTACAGGTGAGAAGTGAATGTCCAGGGAACTGGGCGATTTGTCCAAGGTCACGCAGTGAGGAAGTGGCCAGAGTCAGGTAGCACGTGGCTGCTGGAGATGCAGAGCCACCTGGCCCTACCCAGTCAAGCGAGCCACACCAGCCATCACCTCAAAGAATGGACACTCTGTGTTAGCACGGGCACTGCTAGATGGTAGAATAGAGGGCACTTTTTGTCTTGATTGCTTATTTGTGCTTTCTACTACAACAATATTTTAATTATTTAGTAAAGAAATAGAGGGCTTTTTTCCTAAATAAAAATCCATTAGCAGGAACAAATGTGGCTCAAGTGGGAGGTCCTAAGTTCGGTCCCCGGTGCCTCCTAAAAAAAAACAAAAACAAACAACAAGCAATAAAACTAAAAAACCAACTCAGGGGAGCTGATGTAGCTCAGTGATTGAACTCCGGCTTCCCATGTATGAGGTCCCGGGTTCACTGCCCGGCCCCAGTACCTTAAAAAAAAAAAAAAAAAAAAATTCATTAGCAAGATTCCCTTGGAGCAATAGAGTCCCTCTGAGCATTTCCTGATGCACCATCCCCCAAACATAAACACACATGCGAGCAGTCATACACACACACGGGAGTGGACACACACACATGCAAGCAGGCACACACACATATGTGTGGGCAGGCACACACATGCACATGCGGCTATGACAGCCTGGGGTTGGTGGACCAAAGTCTGCATGCAGGAGGGAGCAGAGCATTTCAGAAATATCCTGTAACCTTCCAAGGCCACATGGGGAGACCGGGGCCAAGCCAATCTACAGTCAGTTCTCCCCCAAGAGGCCACTGGCCTTTGAGGGCATCCCAGAGCTACTGCTGGCCTCCCCCTGCCCCCAGGGATCTGACCTCCCCCGACCCAGGCCTGGCTGTCTCTAGCACAGACTCTCCCACCAGCCAGGCCCTGGGGAAACAGCTGGAACTAAATGACTCCAGTGGCTGCAGTTGAATGGCCAGGCCTTCCAAAATAAGCAAATGGAAGTCAAGGGAGTCTGGGCTGCCAGCATCAACGATCAGCTGAGGGCAGCGAGGTGGGGGCAGGGCCTGGGAACATGTTGCTCAGGGAGAGCCAGAGCAGCAGCAGGGGCAGGGCTAAGAAAAGTCTCTTGGCAAAGGGGTAGAAACTGGGAGGTAGGATGCCCACATCCACACATGTATACCTGTATACACACTCTTTCTGGAACTTCTGCAACATATTTAGGGCTTAGAGGAAATGCAGTATATATTGGATGGAGGGATGGATGAATAGATAGATGAATGGATGGGCAGATGGATAGGTGCTGGATATGAAGCAGTCTAGTAAGATAGGAAATCAATAGATGGATCTGGAACCTGGCAAGAAGTCCATGTGGATATTGATACCCCCAAGATAGCTGCTGGAAGACCCTCACGAGATTTCTGCCATGCAGAATGTTTCCTACGGAAACCAGGAGAAGCTCCGGATATTCTCTAGGGGCCTTATAATTGGCCCTCCTGGGGTATTGATGGATCGGGTAATCAATCAAAACAGTAAACAGCTGGGACTCCTCCCATGCCATTAGCAAAGCGGTGGAATAATTAATGGTTTAAAAGCAGGTGCAAAAGTCTCTCCCGCTCTGGCTCCTCTTGCCTTCTGTGCCCTGCTCTCACCGTGTCCCCCCTGCATGGATCAACACACAAGTAAAATCTGGGCATTTATAATCTATAATGGGAAACTGTAGTCTATAAACCGGCCCTCTTTATCACTCTTCAGCCCCTTGCTCTCTCTGGGACCCATGATCTGTTATTTTCTCCTATTTCTCCTCCCTCCCTGCCTTAATAAATTACTGGCCTAACTAACCCAACGTGCTCTTGGAAATTCATTTCTGCAGCATAGTCAAAGAACCTAGACAAAATCCAGTAACAGATAGATGATTGGCAAATAGATGACTAGATAGATGAATAGACGGCTGGATGAATTAATGAGTACATGAATGGATGGATGAGAGATGATGGATGGATGAATGGCTGAGAAAAAAAGACACAATGGATGCATGCATTGATGGGAAATGAGTAAAGAGCCTGGTTTCTTTGGAGGTCAATATTATCAGGATGAATCAAGAGTCATAAAGATGTTCATGCCCTTTGAGTCCTTAATTCCATTCTTGAGGAATAACTCTATTCCTTGAGTTCCAAGGAAATAAATCAGAGGAAGGAAATTGTTCTCTCCCAAAAAGGTTGGAGTTACACTGCTTTTAATATGGCAAAACCAGAATGAGCAATTATCTGAGGCTGATGAGTAAAGTATGGTAAAATGTTACATTATGCAGTCATTCAAATGATAACCAGGATGGTGGTGTAGAAAAAGGTAACTATATTTATGAATTAAAATAAAGAAAGAATGTAAAGTGCATAAGTTTGTTGAGCTATGTTAAAAAACCTGAGGAAAGGTGTCTTGGAGAAAGAACGCTACAGGCTTGAACATTAGAAAATCTGTTTTCAAGCTCATTTGCATCTCAAACAAGTCATTTTAATGCCTTAACCTCACTTTCCATATCCCTAAAATGGGGACAATAAGCAAATCTCCATGTCCTGTTTGGGAGGACTGCATTTGCTCTCACGTGTGAGGGTGCTTTGTAACCTGTAAAGCTCAAGTCACACATTAGTCATAATTACGAATGCTTCCCGGGCAAGACTAGAAGAAATAAAGCCAAATTAATAAAGTGGTGGGGTTAGAAGTAGTGTGTGGAGAAAAGCAAATTAAAACAAAAAAAAATACAACATTTTGCCCATATCAGATTGGCCAAACAACACAAAACAAACAATACATGCACACAGAGAGAATGTCCTCAATAATTGATCAAATGAAACATAAAATCTGGCATGGGCTGCCTGACCTCCTGCCTGAAAGTCACTGCCTACCTGAACCAGGCAGAGCTGAGTTGAGGAAATGGAAAGTGGAACCTTGGGGTGGAGCATCTGGAGACAGCAGGCTCTGCTGTCCTTGCTCCTGGAAAAGGACCAATATATTTAGATTCCTTCCATGAGTACCTTCCATGCTCCAGCACTCTCATGGAAATTAGAGTGATAGCAGACACTTACATAGTGGTTGCTCTGTGCTGGGTACTTGACAAATGGTTTTTATATATTAACTCAATTAATCTTTATAACAGCCCACTGAGATAGGTGCTATTATTTTCCATGCTTTATGAGTAAGAACTCTGGAGCATGACCCAGCTGGTAAGTGGTAGAGCTGGATTGGTGAGCTCTCACTATCTGGTGCCACGGTCCACCCTCTCACCTGTGCTGAGCCATCTCTTGCACACTCTCTCAACACACCTGCTTCAATCTCCTGAGGTCACAAGCCTAATAGTAGCAGACTTCAAGTCCTGATTCAAGGGTCTCTGGTTCTACTCCAGGGCTCTTTCCAGAAGACAAAGTCCTCTGGGTTTTCGGTGGCTGGCCATTTTCCCCTGATGAGTTGGTGTCTTTGCTGCACTGGAGCAATGGGCCCAGTCTGGCTGTATGAACCCCAGCTCCTTGTGACCCATCCTCTCTCTTCCCTGGCACCTGCTACCCATCGCCACTCCTCAGAGTTCTGAGTTCTGAACCCTGACCCTGGGGATGAGCAGCTCCCAACACCAGGAGTTCTCTCCCTCCTCTAAGACTGCACTCCAGGGGGGCTCCCTCATCCTCAAGCGCAGGAATCCTCCACTGGACACCACACCTGGAAAAATGATTGGAAAAGAGGAACCAGCTCTGTGGTCCTAGACAAGTAGCTTAACGTCTCTGAGCCTAGTTGCCTCATCTGTCAGTAGGAAGAATGATAAATATTTTACTCCCAGGTCTAACGTAGGGTTGTTGAGCAAACGAGGAGCGAAGGCAGCTTGGGGATTTATAAACCGTCCACTATGGGGGCTCCCTGCTCTCAGGTGAGGGGTGAGGGGGGAGGGGGAGGGGGAGGGGGAGGGGGAGCCCTTGGCCCGCACTGTGTGAGCTGACTGACAGGACAGGGGTTTCTTGGGGAGTAAAGGGAACACGCACTTGTGTTTGGGCCCCTGTGGGGCCATGGAAGCAGGAAGCAGCAGAAGGTGGTTCAGATTATCGATCACCCACTGTGCACCAGATTCTTCACATTCATTACCTCACAATAACCCCGAGAAGCCAGTGCAGGCACTCGCCTTTTATAGACAAGAAAGGCGAAGCCCACTCTGAACGCCCCCTTCCATTCCACCTCATTAGTCATACGTGGGAAGGCGGAGGGGCAGGGACTGGAGGAGACGCTCGCCCCGGGGCTCGGGGCCGGCTGAGTTGTCCACTCTGGATGTCCGGTTCACATCCTCTGTTACTCACTGACCCAGGGGATTCCTGAAGCCCCTGTGGGGAAGAGCCACTGAGCGCACGAGGAAATGGATAATGAGTATGACACAGAAGCTAAAAGCCTCAATTACCCTCCGTGACAGGAGCGTGGGACATTTTTATGAAGAGAGAAATTTTTGCCTCATAAATTGCACTTGTGAGAAATGGGCACGCGCTGGCTGGTGGCCATGGTTACGTGTTCCACAGCAGAGGCAGCCTCCCCGGCGGCCGGCGGGAAGCGCCCCAGCCACACACCTGCTCATTAAGCCCCAGGAAAGCCCGCCGGAGCCAGGACTAGGCCAGGGCCGGCAGCAGGAAGGGTGGAGTCCAGGTGGACCTGGGACTTTCAACCTTGGCTGCACACTGGGGCCACCTGGAGGGGGAGGCGGGGGTTAAAAGTTCCTGTTGTCTGCGTCCCACCCTCCTGTGATTCTGAGAGAATTTAAATCTGCCCGGGTCCGTCTAATGTACAGCCAAGGTTGAGAGCTGAAGAGACCCTACCCTCACCTTGACAATCAATCGCCCAGCAAGATTTTAGCAAGCGCAACCTGGTGGGAGGAACCAAGAAATGAGACACAGTTTCTGCCCAGGCTGACATTGTGACTCAGACATTTACATGAAGCCATATTGCTGACCCCCACGCCCCATGGACAAGGGACACCCCTGGGCGGAGGCCAGGGTGCAGGGTGTGGTGCCCGGGGAGAGACGTCTGTTCCTGGGGTGCCAGGAGCCACCTCGGGGGACTCAGTTATTTTCTCTTCACAGTCCTCAGCCCTGCTCAGTTGAGGAAATACCCACTGGCCCAGCAAACCAGCTTCTAGCCTTGCCCCTTTGATTTCTATTCATCTCTTGTTCACTTGTTCCCCTGCTGTTTCCCGACTACTTGTATTTTTCTTTATAGATGCGGAATCTGTCTGGGCGCCTCCACCAGTGCACACGGCTGTTGCCCTTCCATGCTGTTGTCACAATTCCATGCATCCCCTCAGCCCTGACTTCTTGCCCCTCTGCCCTTCACTAAAAGGCCCCTGTGCCACAGCCACAGCTGACTAAGATCCCCATCCGTTCAGTTTGCAAACATTTACTGACCACCTCAGGCATGTGTTAAGCAGCCAGCCCTGTGCTGGGCAATGTGCTGCCCGTAGGTCCAGGGACACAGAAGCAAACAAAGCTCAATGCGCCCCCTGGGACACAACAACTCTTATCACTTAACAATGGAATTTATTCCTTTGTTAAGAGGAGGCTCCAGCAATTCATGTCGTTTAGATGAAATCTCAGGCAGACTCCATAACGTTCCAGTTATTCTTGGGTATTAATAATCTCATTTTTCTATAATAAAAGGTCTAGTTCAATTGATTATCAAAGCCCCAAACTCTCAGCCAATTTAAATGTCTCCTTTCCCTTCTCCCTGCCAGTCACGCCTGAGGCGGCTCCTGAACTGCCGTGTCCTCTGAGATAGCTGGACGTGCCTGGTGCTCAACGAAACTCTCTTGGGAAGATTCTGCACGTTCTTTGGAGACTCCCCATCGCTGGAGACACCTGCCCACAGTTCCCTGGACTAGATAATGTCTCTTCCTGAAACTGGCACGACAGGATAAGTTTTTTATTTTTTTAGGTGCCCAGGGCCAGGGATTAAACCCGGGACTTCATTGTGGGTAGCTGGCACTCAACCACTGAGCCACACTGGCTTCCCTGAGTTGGTTTTATCATTTGTTTTGCTTGTTGTTTGTTTTTGTTTTTTTTTAGGCGGTACTGGGAGCCAAACCCTGGACCTCCCGTGTGGTAGGCAGTTGCTCAACTTCTTGAGCCACATCCACTCCCAGGATAACCCCATTTAACTTTCAGTTACTTACATCAAATTCAAATTTCTGTAGCTTTTTCCTAAGTTAACATTTTTTGATTACCCCAAATGATAAAAAATAATATGTGTTCATTGTTCAACAACTTATAAAACCAAGAAAAAATTCATTCATTCATCAAATGTCTGTAAAGTACCTTCTGTGTACCCAGATGGATCTTGGCCCTGTGGATACACCAAGAAATACACAGACACAGACCCTGCACACCAAGAGATTATAGTTCACCCTGGTGGAGGATAAAACTAATAATTATGATGACATGTGATACAGAAAGATCAAAAAACAGATCACCCATAATCTCAAAGCCCAGAGATACAGGGCTCGTACATGACTTTCCAGCATCAGCATTATATTCAGCAGTATATTGTGGGTATTTTTTGCTATATCAAAAAATATTCTTCAACAAAATAATTTCAGTATTTCAAAATGTGGATGAATCATAATTTACTTCATCATAGAAATCTTTAAGACTGAAACAGTCTATTCCAGGAATATTTGAAGTGTGTGTAAAAATTGGGAAATGGTGGGAATTATGAATCCTAACGGCACACACGTTTTTAAAAAGGAAAGTTAAATCTCTGTGCAGGCCAAACAAAACATATCTGTCGAAAGATTTAGCCCCTAACCCTTCCCCTACAGATGGAGGCTCAGAGACCCAAAAGATTTGTGTCTGCCCAGGCAGCCTGGTGGCTGGTGGGTGACGTCAGGGCCCCTGGTCACGGCCATCTCCAGAAACCAGGAGGCCGAGTCTCCCTCTCTGGTTCCCGATTCCTGGATTATTTGAATGCTGCTTCTATCTTTTTTTGCAAAGCCAGAGATGGAGGGTGTCAGGTTCAGAAGCTTTTTTCTTCTTAAGAGAAGGCATTGCACCCTTTGGAGCTGCAAGGTTGGACCCGTTAACACCTTCTTAATACGAAGGCTGAATTTGGCTCCAACACCCTTTCCTCAGCTGCAGCCAAACTGCTGCTGAATTTCAACTTTATTTTAAACTTTGGAAAGGTGTGATGTGTTTTGAGAGGGGAGAGCTTTTGTTGTTGTTTTTTTTTTTTCCTTCTTTTTAATCAGCTCATAATTCAATAAGCAGCTTGGGCAATAAAGTTCATACTTTGAGAAACCAAAGACTAAATCACCATCTGCATTCACACCCAGGGTGGAAGTTCTCAGTGCAGAATGTGGTGTTTGTCTTGGAGAAAACTGAGAACCTAACTGTGGCCAAGGGGAAGAGAGAGAAACACGGCCCCAGCTCTGAGCACTGCTTCTTCGTACAGCAAAGAAGGGAAGACGAAGACAGGAGAACCATAACAAGCAAGAAATGCACTCAAGGAAACCATCCTGCTTACTACTGTTAGTTTCAAGGTTCTAGGGCCATCCTACACTGCCCTGGGTGTGTCCGTGTAAGTGAATTCAGGAACCCTTTTGCCGATGGTGGCTTTGCTTGCTCTTCATTCTGAAGTGATTTCCTGGAGGATGTTTATAGTTTCCAACTAAACACTAAGCTTTGGGCAGGAATCCTCTGGGGCTTGGGGGTTTGAGTTGGTTTTTTTCCTGCCCCACCCACCACCCCCAGGGCTCTGCACACAGGGCTTTTGTTCTCGCCTCACTTACAGGCCCCTGACTCTGAGCAAGTCATTTAACTTCCATGGGCCTTGGTTTCCTCATCTGAAAAATGACGATGGCAGTGCCGACCCTGTGAGGTGGTGCCAAAATAAGTAGCATGTTAAACTAAATAGGTTACATAAATTTATTCACTATTATCCTTGCTGTTAAATGCTAATTATCCACATGGAGATTTGAATTGAATTGTGAAGAATGTTCATTTCAATTGATTCTCTCCCTGGCAAGTTCCCAAGGAGAAAACATTATCAGAAACTTCTGGAGAAAAAGAATAAACTACAGATCGATAGAGCCTACCACTAGGCTAGATGCTTTCTCATACTGGAAGACTCATTTATTCCCACAACAACTCTCTGAAGTGAGAAATATTATTATCCCCTTTGCAGATGGAAAGACAGAAGCTCAGTGACTTTGAGTAATACCCTCAAGGTCACTCAGCTATGAAATCACAGTGGTGTGCTGGTAGACCAGCTCTCCCAAAGGGGGGTGGGAACAACTCTGACTTGTAGGGTTTGCCATTTTCTGTAGTGTGACTCCTCCCACCACAGTTGATTTCACAGTGGCCAGGATGAGCCAGCTTCAGCACACCATGGAGGAGGAGCACTGGGATTCAAACCCAGGTTTCCTGGTTCCAGGTAAAGATCATTCCCTAAGCCCATGGCTCAGACACTGCTCCCTAAGCAAAGAATCCCCTCACACCAGGAAGGGGCCAGGGCTGGCTGAATGACCTGGGGCTCCACCCCAGACCCAGCAACCAGTGTGTGCAGGACCTCAGGATCTGCAGTCTAGACCTGGACCTGCACATTGGAGTTGGGGTACCACCCAAACCTCAGTCTCCAAGGTGGTGGTCAGTCCGGTCGCCTCCATGCAATTGGGAGACCTTCCTTCAGTGTGTCATCACACTCAGAAAGTCAAGGTCTTCTTTATACCTGAAGCTTCTTCTATACCCAGAGCTTTTCAAAATGTTTTCCAGGCCAGCAGTGTGAGCATTACCCTGGGAACTTGTTACAATGCAAATTCTCAGACTCAGTCCCAGACCCACTGAATCAGAAGCTCTGGGGGCCAAGCCCAGCCAGCTGTTTTTGCTAACAAGCCCCCCAGGTGATTCTGATACTGCATTCCTTGACTGGTGCTTTCCTCTAAGCAATTTTCATAATCAGTGCAGACTCTTGTTAAGGGGCTGGGACCCAGGGACGACTGCCCCGAAGTCCCCTCCCACTCTTCATGTCTCCCAAAGACAGTGGGGAGCAGACAGATCCCAGGAGAGAGGACAGCAGCCTGGGTCGTCTGGACTGCAATTCCGCTTCTGCTTGGCTACGCCGGGGGGTGGGATCATGGTGGCCAGCCGATGACTCTGTCTTCAGGATTACTGATTGTAGGCCACACCATTCTTTTCACCACCAAGAAAAGAAAAAGGGTTGCCAAATGCATGTGTTTTGTGTTTTTTTCTGAGGCACCAGGGGTGGGAACTGAACCCTGAACCTTGTGTGTGGAAAGCTGGCACCCAACCACTGAGCCGCATCAGCTTCCCTGAGTTGGTTCCCTTTCCTGTTTTGCTTGTTTGTTTGTTTCTGTTTGGTTTTTTTTTTCAGGAGGCACCGAGAACTGAACCTAGGACCTCCCATGTGGGACGCAGGCGCCTAACCTCTTGAGCCACATCTGCTCCCCTAAACGTGCTTTTTTTTTTTTTCATTTGAGGTACCAGAACTGGGGATTGAACCTAGGACCTCATATGTGGGAAGCCAGTGCTCACCACTGAGCCACATCAGCTCCCCTCATAAGTGTTAAAATACGGAAAAGTACATTTCAGAATGGATGATATATGATATATGGGGGTGTATATACATTCATATATCTCCCAGTCTCACAATAGCTCATCCAATATCCAATATTCTATTCTTTGAAGGCTGGGGTTGGGTCTCATTTATCTTCATTTATGTCCTCACAGAACAATCTGAACTGGATGAATGAGTCCATGCCCAGTAGCATATCGATATATACAACTAATTGAACAGCCATACCCCAGGTTCTGTACTAAGCACCTTACATTTAATCTTCACAATAGTCCTCCACAACAGGCACCAGATTATTCGCATTTTACAGAGGAGGTAACCGAGGCTCCGAGAGGACACACAGCTATGAGGACCCTTGCCTGGGACTTAACCCC
>JAQZBX010037206.1:0-23873 GCA_029593785.1 Cabassous unicinctus | reverse complement strand
TTCCAAATCTTCATTGAAATGTTTGATGAGGGGCAGGCATGGAGGCAGTTGCCCCCTGAACGCATTTGTACTGAAGAGAAATCAATGGAATATTGTAGCCATGATCTGGTCATTGCTACCCCAGGGGATGTTGTGATCAGCCTCAAGCTTTTGATTATAGATCCTGAGGATCAGTGAGATGAGAGGGCTGAGGACCATGCTCTCCCCCCACACTATGTTCTTCATGGCCCTTACTACCTTTCCAGCCACCAGGCCAAGAACCAACCTTACATGGAGGTGGAGGAGAAAACCCTCTGGCCCAACAACCAATCTTTGTGTCTCTAAGGTCTATCTGTAAGGTGGATTTCCTTAGGCAGGATTTCCAAACATTGGGGCAATGTTTGGAAGAGAAATAGAAAAAGAAGTCTTGGATGCTGGGAAGAGAACATGAAGGAGGGAAACAAGACATTTGTGCACTGGTGAGAGAGTTTAAGGAATGCCTTTGGGTTCACACAAAGTTTTCACCCTAAGGTGTGCCTGCAGGAGTAGGTTTTAAAGTAACCCACAGAGATTTTTACTCTTACAATAATAATAGAAATAGTAGATATCTATTTTTTATTATCTACATGCCAGACTCTTAATAACTTCTAATCATCACTATAGAATTCTGATGTAGGTATTATCATAATCTGATTGATGATAAAATGTAATATTAGGGGCTAAGTGTCTTGTGCACAATCAATAAATGAGTAAGCTGGATTCAAAAACAGGTCTCTCAGACTCCAGAGCTCCTGATGTTTCCACTGCACCATATTACCTCCAAGTATTTCTTGGGTTTTAATGGGATCGAGGAAGTGAAGACAATTCTCAGTGTTTAACATCTTGTGATGGATTTAGCGATAGCAATTTGAGAATTTGCATGCAGCATAACTCTGGGATAACGGAAGGAGAGAAAGCTAAGGGAGTGCTTAGGAATGACTATGGGGATGGCCCTCCTGGAAGGATGGAACCAGCAAATCTGAGCCATAGTTGTACGTGGCTGTGCTATCCAGGGTGTGTATTAATTAATCAATTCAGCACATATTTATTGACAGCTTGTTTCATATTAAGCTCTATGCTTGGGTTCATAAGACATAGTTCCTGTTTGTATGATGCTTATACAATGGTTCACAAATCACTGTACACAAGAATGTTCTGAGAACTTCTTACAAATTCTGATGCCGGTGCCCCACCCCAGCCTTTTGGATTTAGTTGCTCTGGGGTGGAGTCTTGAGATTGTTATTTTATAATATCTCCACAGGTGATGCTAATGTATAGCCAGAAGTGTGAAACTGTCTAATGGGTGAGATAGGTTTCAAATGGTTGGTCTGGGACTGGGTTACAGGTATACCGGAGTTCTTCAACTCTTGTAGCAGCTGTACAAATATTATCATTTTCTATGTCTGCTGATATGTAAAATGCTGGGAAACACTGAAACATAAATAGGAATAGGTCATTGGCTTATATCACAGCATCTAGGTGATTATGTGTGTGTATATGAAGGTGTGTGTGTCTACAGAGTGGTGGTGGTGGAAAATCAGATCCATAATCTTTTTTTTTTAATTTTTTTAAAGATTTATTTATTTTATTTATTTATCCCCCCCTTGCTGCTTGTGCTGCTGTGTCCATTCGCTGGGTGTCTTCTCTGTGTCTGCTTATCTCCCCCTTGCTGTGAGGTCTTGCTGCATCAGCCCACGGTGCCACGCGAGCCAGCCTGCCCTCACAAGGAGGCGCCGGGAAGCGAACCCGGGGCCTCTCATATGGTAAACGGGTGCTCTATCCATTGCGCCACACCCGCTTCCTGCCCTGAGGTTGCTGCATCAGCCCACCGCACCGCTCAGGCCGGCGTGCCCTCACAAGGAGGCCTCGGGATGCGAACCTGGGCCTCCCATATGGTAAACGGGGCCTCTATCCACTGAGCCACACCCGCTTCCCTCAGATCCATAATCTAAGGTAAGTACTCCAAGCAGTCTTTTGCAGACTCTCACTGAATAAGGCATAAAGCAAACAAAGTTGGAGAACCAGAGGAAATCTTAGAAATCATTTTCTAGCCCAATCCCTTTGTCTCAGAGATAAGGAAGCTGCTTCAAGTCACACAGCAAGTTAGGGGTAGAGCTGGGAATCCCATTCTTTCAAACCCTCTCCAAAAAGCTTGATGGTAAAGCATAGCCCTGCAGAGGAAGCAGTATTTAATTGCAAAAAACAGAAAATTAAATGTTTCACCCAAATCCTATTTATAACAAAACATAACTCTATGAAGGACTTCCCTTCTGCCTTTGTTCCAGACACTGCATTCTAAGAAAAGTGACAGTCCAAGAGACAGACACTCAAGGGAGGCCGATTATTTTCTTAAGCCCCACAAGAAAAAATGACACACAAAACTCTCCCCACGTGGTAAGATGCCAAGTTCCTGCCAAACCTCTTCCTTCTCTCTTCATGGCCTCTGTAGTCCCTCTGACTGCTGATGTTTTCATTGCTTTCATTATTTCTGATTCTCTGAGGAGAGCAGAATGCTACCAACATGCTTCTCTCCTCCTTAGACCCTCTCATCTGACTCTTTTCTAACATCTCTTCCATCCAGCTTCTAGTTGATTTCTTTGTCCAGCTTTTACATTATTCCTCATTCTCCCTGATGCCCTAACTATCACATCACTCACTTTCTGTCACTGCCCCCATCGCTGCTGCTGCAGCACTCGCCTGCCGTTTTGGCTTTAAGCACTACCATTTCCCGTGGAAATACTGGCTGCCTTATTGTGAGATTCTGAACACTGATCTTTCATCCTTGATGCTGTTCGGTTCACAAAATTGGGGAAAAGACCTTTGTCTTTTGCTGTAGATACACTTGCTACTACCAGCTTCAGGGCTTCTGTCCCAAGACCAAACCCTGGGACTCTGCCCCTTCCATTTCTCTTTAATACCCCTCCCCACACTGTCTTCTGCTGCATAAGATATTCTTAGCTTTTTGGAGTAAAAAAAAAAATGGTTTAATTACTACTGCATTGCACAGTTGTTGACTCTAAGGACTTTGGCATCAAACACCTTGAGTTTGAATGCCAGATGTGTCACATACCAGGTTTGTGACCTTGGGCAAATGCTGAATCTTTCTGAGCCTTTGTACAATAAGGACAATAATATACCTACATCACAGTGTTGTGAGGATTAAATGAGATAAATATGAAGAACATAGCACAGTATTTGGCACTTAGTAATTGCTCCATAACATCAGCTATTATTCTTCTTAGCTTGTACCCTATAAATCACCTGTCTACAGATTATGATCTGTATAAATTACATACTGATTAGGAAGATTATAAGTACTCAGACTCATCACTCATACTTGATTGATGTCAATTAACTAAGAGAACTTTTGTCATTAATCAGGCATTTCACATTTTGCTTCTACTCTCAACACAGCTGCCGACTCTTCACTCTGTTCATTCTCTTCTCTCCGTATGCTTCTGAAGTCCATTCCACTGCTTTTTGGTTAGTACATATTACTATATGTTCTCCCAGTTTTTCATGAGGAATTCTGTCATACCCACCCTCATCCTCTATAATCATCATTTTTCAGATATCATGTTTACATTTCTTGGCACTATTTTCTTTAAATGAAATACTTTAGTTTTCCATTTTTATCCAGGTATTTTCCATACTGCTTTAGTTAGAGTAGAGCTCAGCTGCTGTAACAAAGATTCGCAAAATGTGTGGTGTAAATATGACAGAAATATAGTTTCCTCCTATGTGACAGTCCAGAGGAAGATGTGTGGTCCAGAGCATATAAATCACAGTCATCCAGGAACCTGGGTTCTTCCTGTCTTGTTATTCTGCCTAGGATATATATGGTCTTCACCTGTGAGGTTGAAGCTGTTTCATTTTGAGGTCTAAGTTCCAAAAGAAGGGAAAAAGGAAGTCCAGAGTAAATGGTTTCATCTTAAAGGAAGTTACAATAAGGAAGTTTTGCACATCATTGACAGTCACACTCCGTTAGCTAAAACTGAGCCATATAGCCACACCTAGCTGGCCACAGCTTTCCGTGAATTATAAAATGTAGTCTCTAGCTAGAACATCCTCTTTCACTAAAAGAAAGAAGGTGACATGTGGTTTCTACCACATGTACCCACGATTAAAAGTTCAACTAGCACACCTGTCTTACTATGAAAATTAACAGTCATCTGCACTATCCCTTCTTTACCCTCAATACTACTCCCCAGAGAAATTACTAGGTGAATCCAATGCTTTAGATTTTAGTTCTTTTTTTTTTAACTGGTTATCTCCAAATAAAATCTTACAGACTTTACAAAATATTTTATAGACTATAAATAAATGTTATATCTAAATAATATCATATCTCTACATATTCTATTAATGACTTCTACTTCCCCAAATGGCTAATTAGGCATTTTGGACTAACCTTCTTGCTGAAGATAACTAAAGAAGCTAAGTGAAGTGCAAAAAGCATCTACTTGAAAGCATCAAAGGGCTTATAAAATACTGAGGAATTTTGGAGGCAAGATCTAAAAGACAAATCCAACCAGTCAAAGCTATTTTTTTTCTGAGGGTTCTTGCCAATCTTAAGGAAGCAGTTGCATAGCTAAGTCTCTCTTTTGGTGATGTCCCCAGGGTTGGACAAACAGAAGTTGAAGCCTGGAGCCTGCCAAGAGTAAGGATTTGATAAATCAAGCCCCTTTGAGCTGAGAATCTGTAGGGCCCCTCCCTCAACACGATGAGTAATTGCAAGCCCTTGCATGGATTTGCAGCCAGTTTTGCATCTTCTGGTGGTACAAGCTGTCAAACTTCGAAATTATATTAAGACATTCCTGGACTGATAACACTCACATCTATTTGCAGAAGCAAATTAATATCCTCTCAGGAAGAAGAAATCATCATACTAGGCCTCAAAAATTCCTCCAAATAATTTGTAAAATATAATATCCACTTTTCAGTGAAAACTAACCAGGCTTACAAGGGAATAAGATACAATGAGTGGGTAACATAAAAAAGACAAACAATAGAAATACCACAAAACTTGAGATATTGGAATTATCAGACCTGGTTCATAAAATAACCAGCCTTGCTACATTCATGAAATAAATTCCAAGCTTAAAACTATCATAAGTGAACTAGAAACTCAAAAATGTGACATAGCAGATTTTTAAAAGTCCAAACCTGAAAAATACAATATCTCAAATTAAGATGGGTTAATGGACAAATTAAAGTAGCTAAACTAAAAATGTATAAGACAGAAGACAGGAAGAAGAAACTATCTAGAATTCAGCACAAATAGACAAATGGAATGAAACTATAAAAGAGAGGGTGAGAGGCATATAATACATACAATGAGATATTCTAACCTAGACATGATGGAGGAAGAAAATGGGACAGAAGTAAAATTTGAGGAAATAATAGCTCTAAATTTTCAAAACCAAGAAAGACATCAAGCCACAATTTCAAAAATCCCAACAAATCCCAAGTAGGATTAATAAAGAGAAATCTACACCTAGGCATTGTAGCAAAATTCAGATAACCATAGACAAAGAGAAACTCTTACAAGCAGTTTAAGAAAAAAATTACATTCAAAAGAACAGTTAGTCTGAAAACTGACTCCTCAACAGTTCTCAAGGAAGCCAGAAAGCAATGGAATGATATTTTTAATTAACATTAAAGTTTGATATGATAAGAGAACATGTGGTTATTTGTGGTTAAACCAGTTATGAAAAATGAAAAAGATTACAACCTGGAAGCTAATATAGAGAAAAATCAGCATGTTAAAAAATAATAATCCAAATAGAACAGTTGGGATTAACAGCATAATAAAAGATGGCAGATTCAACTCAAATATATCAGTAATTACATTGAGTATAAAAGGAACAAACACTCCTTTAAAAGCTAGATGTGTAGATTCTATTTAAAACAATAGAAAACCCAATTATATACTGTTTATAAAGACATTTCTAAAATACATAGAGTTTGAGAGCAAAATAGAATAAAAAGATGATATATTGTTTGAACACTAACCCAAAGAAATCAACTGTAGCTATGTTAACAACAGACAAAATGAACTTTTTGTATATTAATATACAAAAATTAATATAAACTGTAGGGAAATGGCATCCCTACCTAATGATACAATATTACATTTACCAGGAGGAAATAATTTAAAATTTGTATACACCTAATAATATAGCTTCAAAATATATGAAGTAAAAATTGACATAAATAAGAGGAAAACTGGACAGATTCATCATCATAGTGAGAGACTTTTAATATATCTCTCACACTAACTGATAAAAGAATAAAATAAAATAAGAAGGAATATACAAGATATAAGCATTGCTATTAACAAAATTGACCTAATAGACACAGCTGCAGAATAAACATTCTTTTCAAGTATTCATAACTATAAAAATCTCAACATAATATAGATTGTAATATAATGAAATGATACTACACATGAATACAAATAAGTAGAAAATTTCCATAAATTTGGAAATTAAGAAATATACTTTTAAATAACTTATGAGTAAAAGAAATCACAAGGGAGGTTAGAAAATACTTTGGAATGAATGCTAATGTAAATGTAACAAATCAAAACTTGTCGAAAGCAGCTAATTTACTACTTAAAAGGAAATTCATGACCTTAAATGAATATATTGGAAAAGAAATGCTAAAAAAACAGTGATCTAAGCATCCACATAAAGAAATGATTAAAGAACAGCAAATGAAACTCAGAGAATTTAGAAGGCAAGAAATAATAATGATTAGAGCAAAAATGAATAACAAACACACACTAGAGAGGATCAACAAAGCCAAAAGTTATTTCTGTGAACAAACTGATAAAAAGGGATAAGGCCCTGATGGGATTAATGTAGAAAACATGAGAAAAGGCACATTAACCAATATCAGGAATGAGAAAGGGGTTACCACTACAGTCCCTACAGATATTGTAACATTATGGGCAACTTTATGTCAATAAATTTGAAATTTTAGATTAAATTGAGATATTCTTATGCAACTTCAACCTACACATTCAAGAAGTAATGACTGTAGACTAGTCTCATGAAACTGGCCCAGCAATTAAAAATCCTTTCCACAAATAAAACAGTGTGTTCTAACAAACATTTAAGGAATAAATTATTATAGGTTAAAAAATTCTTCCAGAGAATAGAAAAATGAGGTGTACTCCCAAAATCACTTTATGAGGCTAGTAAAAGTTTTTGATACTAAAATTTGACAAGTCGGGGCGGGGGGCAAAAAAATAAAAATAAAAAAAATAAAAATAAAATTTGACAAGTGTAATAAGAGAAGGGGAAGCTACCAGCTATTCTCACTCATGACTACAGATGCACAAATCCTAAATAAAATATAAGCAAGCATTATGACTAACATATTTACCCAGCAATATGAGTCACTAAGACCAAAGGGGACCTCTAGTACCTGTTGGGATGGAGAAAGAAGAACCCCAGCTCCTTTATTTGTGGATAGAACTGGGCTTCTGAAAGTACTCAAGCTTGAAAATGTGAGGAATGAACATCGATTTTACAAGGAAACCATGCACTGCTAGAAGACAATAATTACTTCTTTCCACTGATTCTGAATTTTTTCTCTCAATTTTTTGTGTGAATTTGTTGGGTAGTACAATGTGGAATTACAAAAGAAAAAGAAAACATGGTCTCTGCAAAACTGATGGTTTCAAAAAAAATTGGAGGCTGTGACGGTTTGAAGTTCTTTTATATATCCCCAAAAGAAAAAGTTTATATTTTGAACTAATGTATTCCTGTGGGTGTGAGACTCTTTCAACTGGACTACATCAGTGAGGTGTGACTCAGGTTGAGGATCCACCCTTTTTCTGGGTGTGAGAAAATGGAGACACAGAGAGAGACACACAGGAAATGGGAGTTGCCATATTTGATCCTGCTCTGTGAAAGAAAGGACTCCAGTTTTGCCGACAGCTGAGTTGCAAGCAGAGAAGCTCCTGAGACCCTCAACGACCTGAGACCTAGGGAGAGATGAGCCATATGCCTGATAGCTTGCAGCTGAACTCAGGAAGAAAGCGGAGCAGCTGAGACTGATAGCTCTATCCCTGGTTGCCCACAGCTAAGCTCCGGTAATCCGTAGATTCTGGAAGGGAAGGCAGAGACCTCGGCAGAGATCAGTGGTCATCTTGCTTCACTACACGGTCAGACAATAGGAGCAACAGGAGCTGATTTTGGTGAGAAAGCACTGCTGATGGTGCCTTGATTTGGACATTTTACAGCTCCAGACTGTAAGCTTTTACCAAAATAAATCCCCTTTATACAAGCCAACTCATTTCTGGTACTTTGCATTGGCAGCCCTTTGGCAAACTAAAACAGTGGCTTACTTAACTGTAATATATTTTCAGCTTTATACAAAAAAAAGGGGGGGGGGCTCACCATGTAATTAAAGCAGACTGGACTTAAATAGATGTGGAATGCAAAGTTCATGGAAGAGTCAGGTTGATTTTGAAGGGGATTGGAGGTTGAGCTAACTTTCCATCTTCTTGACAGAACTGGTTTTAAAGATAGGTAGAATTGAATAAGGTCTTATTTGGAAGATACAAGAGCATCATAAAGATTTCTCTCTCTTTCTCTCTCTCTCTCTCTCTCTCTCTCTCTCTCTTTCTCTCTCTCTCTCTCTTTTCCCATTCTCCAAACTTCCCTGACCTTTTTCATGATACTTGAAACTTCACTTTGGTGGAATTTCTTTAGCTTAAGATTTTATTTTTATTACAATGTGAGTACCATCAACACAGCTACCAAGCATTTTGATATAAATAACAATATAAACAATAGGTTTTGATGGGGAGAAAGCATGGAGCACTAATGGGAGTGGAGGAGTGGGTTTCCATTGGGCAGAGGCAGAAAAAGCAGAAGAAGAACTTGGAGAACAGGTGCCCCAAAACATAGGTGGGGTGGATATAGCTCAGGCTTGGAGTTAGGCAGGCAAATCAGGGTTAGGATTGTGGCTTATTGGGTAAGTGACATAACCAATCAGAGCCTTGCTTTTCTCAGCTATAAAATGGCAATATTGCAATATTTGCATTGGTTTAAGGATTAAATGGGATAATTATGTAAAAGCATCTGACAGAGAATTTGGCATGGAGTAGGAATTTCATTAAAGTGTTAGCTCCCATTTTTGCCAGGTTTTTGCTTTGTTCTTTTCTTTGTTTATGCTTTGATTTTTCAGCAGGGCCAATCCCTTCCTAAGTCTATTATTTTGTAATGCGTTACATCTACTCATGCATTTAAATACTTTCATCTATCCATAGTTTTTGGATGATTTAGAAAAAAAAAAACCAGAGAGTCTATTTTGTGTTCCTCATCTCAATATGTTTTTGGTACTACCTTTCAGAGGAGTTATCAGGTATCTGAAGAAAATGAAAATGTCATTTACTTTCACATTTTCCCGCTTTAACCTACAATGTTTCTTACAGCTCCCTCTTGGTGAAATGTATAGAAGTATTGATAAATACTGATCTGAAATAATATATGATTGCTCTGGAGATAACTAAAAGATAGGATCTTAAGACAGTAGTCTACCTTCATGAGAAGCAATGACACTGTCTTTGAACAAGGCCAAGAGACAATGTAATTTATTGAAAACGGGACATAGCTATTTCTTTCCCTTTTGAGGAAAGGTTTTCAGACTTTTTGACCAAAATCCGCATTAACAAGTGCATTTGCATGAGGCCCAATACACACATATGTTGTTGAACCCTAAATTAGCCTACCCATAGGCCTTCATGGCAACCAGAGTAACTTAGAGAAGAAAATTTTCCACTGTCCCCTAGGTGTCCTATCTAAAAAGCACACAAACTCCCTCCCTTGAGCAATCTTCCAAGGACAAGGACATCTCAACCCTGCAGCTGTGTCCCGGGCTATCAGGATGCCGCATACCAAGGGAGTTGTGCAGACACTAGCTAACCTCCAAGATCCGCTTCTGTACACCCTGCTTGCTTGCAAACTGCGTCGGCGACCCCCTATAAAAGGGAGTCATTTTAGAACCTCGGGGCTGCAGTTCTCTCGTGCGTGAGATGTGCTGCAGATGCCCGCGGGTTTAGCTCAATAAATTGTATAAAATTGGTTAAGTCTGAGTGTGGTCGATCTCCTGGGTTATAACAATGTATTGAATATGTGTGTGTGTGTGTATCTGAAATGCAAGTTTGTGGAATATACAATGCACTCTGAATGTTCTACTCTAATTTTTTAAAATGCTGTTTGATACCATTATACTGATTTTATGTTTTACAGTTCGAAAAAAACCCCACTGCTTCAGGGTTTTACTTATATTTCTTTTCTGAATGAAAAGCCTCCTTAAGTTGGTTTTAAATGCATTTAATTTGATCCCATTGCCATTGCTGGGATCTGTTTCCCCAAACGTAAATACAAAAAGGAGCTTATTAGCTAAGATGGAAGAAAATCACACACAAAATCAGTTTATGATTGGTTTGGTTAATTTAACTGTCAAGCAAATAAATGCAAAAGGAAACTTTCTCCTCATCATGCTTCACATTTCCTTCCCATTCAACTTCTTTCATTCTTCTCTACTTCTTTCTTTCCTTCTTTCCCACAAAGACTAATTTTCAGTTGTTATTAGGCCTAACAGGCTTTCTGAGAGGAAAAGAGGAGACAAACATTGAATGAGCTCCAATTATATACAAGGCTCTTGACGCACATTATTTTCTCTTATTGACCACTCAAGGTATTTTTTATCTATCCCTTTTTACTTACATGGAAACTGAGACTTAGAGGGTAAACTAACATGCCCAAGGTAAAAAAGCCAGTATGTAGTAAAACTGGCCCCCAAACCCAGATCTGGCTAACAACAAAACCACTGCAATGTGTTTCCTTGATGTCAACATAAAGTTATAACCATAAATAAAAAATGAAAAATTGGACCTTATGTTTTTAGTCTGCTAACTCTAGTATAGCACGCTTGTATCACTTTTCTTTGAATTGTTTTTGTTATACTCATATAAATTTACCAATCATTATACAGGACATATGTTGAACTTTCCAACATGTATGTGTGTGTACATTCTCCCCAATATGCCATTTATTCATTTAGTGTACATAACCCATTTATGTAATTTTTCCTCACAAGGATTCCACATTTTCTGTTGGCTCCACCAAAAACAAACAACAAGCAAAAGAAAAAACCCTCAGGATTCTGGTTTATCTTTGCCTCACAGCTTTTGCTTTTATATTATCCCCTCAAAATTGAAGAGAAAATAAAAATAAAATGCTTTCTTACATAACCTTTAGTTCTAAGCAGAGGCTTATTAGGGACTTTAAAATAATCACCTTTAAAGCTGATTCTTGCATTGGTAAACTTTGTATGAAGTTAAATAAGTTTTGTTCTAGGAGAGAGAGTAGATTAAATTAAACTGTTTTGCAAGTCATTTGGCTGAAGCGACAGGAATAAGGAATAAATTGTATCTACTTATCTGCTCCCATTAAGTTGCTTCTTTCTCCTGAAATTGGATTGAGGTTCCAGAGCACCTCTCGATTACAGGACACACTGGGTCTAAAGTTGAAGCAGGTTCTCAGTGCCATTAAAAAAATTAGCCGCTTTATTGAGATATAATTTACTTATAAATCAGTACTGTTTTTACCCAGTACAAAATCCCTAACTCTGAAAACTTGAAAGGAAAGAATACTACACATAAATTTCATGTTTTTATCAGTTTGCAATCAACCAATCTCCTTATAATTTTTCTTTCTCCCTCTTTGCCATCCCCCCTCCCCACTATGTGTCTATTTGCTATTCTATGCATAGTACATTGACATGTTCACCCTGATATTTTCAACTTGAACTTTACTGATTCTTTTTTACTCCATGGCAGAGGAAACCATAAAAAACATTATTATTCTTGAAAACCCAATCATCCCTATGTTAGGACAGAACTACAAATACACCCAATCCTTTCTCTTCAGAGAAAAACAAAGTGGCAGGAGGAGTGGAATTTGAGGTATATAATTTCACATCACCATTAACAATTAATATTAAGCTTTTCCCTCAGAGGATTTGGATGTTAACATGAATGGAGACAGACTCCTATGCAGCGACTAAATAAAAGATGAGTTTACCATCACACACTGTGCCATGATGTCAAAGAGAGAACACTGTTATTTCTGATTAATGGCTACAATGCTAAGAAGTTGTTCTTAAGTTTTGATAGTCCTAATAATAACTTTTTGTTTTGTTTATTTATGTATTTTGTTTATACTAACTTTTTAATATATCTAAAGCTGTCAGATATGTAAGTATTTTGTTAGTATCCAAAAGGTCCTATGGAAGACCAAAAAAAAAAAAAAAAATTAACCTTAACTTCTCTGCATTAATTATGAGCCTATATCATCCTCAGTTTGCAGCAGGAGGTACCAGATTACAGGATGCCCTGCTGGAGATGATTTAATTTGTTTTTTGTTTGTTTGTTTGCTTGATTTTTAACTGATTTATGAGAAGGGACAAGCCAGGAAACTAACTTTGGAATTCACATTTAGAAAGAAAGGAGAAGAGACAGTCCTGGCATCACTGAAACTAGCTGTACCTCAAGAAGTAGGTACAGGGGACGTGGCCCTGTATCCAGGGCGGGAAGGTAAGATGTGGCCCAGTGCATCCAGAAATTACAAAGAACAGGTTACATAGATGCTGAGACTTGGGGCAAGTAGCCATTTGTCCCCCAAATCAGGTATAATCAGGCAGCTTATGTTTTCAGATTGGAAAAGAAAAAGCTTCTTAAACCCTGAAGGTATAGATACCTGAATGGAAGAGAGGGCAGTGGAAGAGCTGAGTATTGATGAAGCAACTGAGGAAGAGAAACTGTAGGAAACTCTTGGATGAAATAAAAATGGAAGGAGCCAAATTTCTTAAAGGCCCACTAGAGTCCTGAATGGGAATTTAGACAGTGAGGCAGCATCTCAGCATGAACCTACATCTTCTGTGGGACTGTGAAGGGCAAATTCCCAGGACTTTCTTTTTTATTTTTATTTTATAATCCATGGAGACAGGTTATATTAGCTGTCTATTGCTGCAAATTATCATAAACTTAGTGGCTTAAAACACTCAAATTTACTCTTACAATTCTATAGGTTTGAAGTCCAAAATGGGTCTCACTGGCCTAAAATCAAGGCGTCAGCAGGACAGCGTGCCTGGGGTTGTCCTAGGGGAAGAATACGTCTCCGTGCCCTTTCCAGCCTCTAGTGGGTGCTTGCATTTCTTGGCTCATGATCCCCTTCCGCCTGCAATATCAGGCTGAGTCCTCTCACACTGCCATCTCTGTGGTTCTCTTTCTTCTGGCCCCTCTTCTACTTTTTAGGAATTTGTGATTATCTTGGGCCCACCTGGATAATCCAGGATAATCTTCCTATTTTAAGGCTAGCAACCTTAATTCCATCTGCAAAAATTCCCCTTTGCCATGTAACCTAACAGAGTCACAGGGAATTAGGAAACAGACATCTCTGGGAACCCCAACAGAGACATAAAGAACTTCCCGGTAATATGATGGGTGGGTAAGGAGCACAAGCAAGTTGGGAGATGGACGCAACCCTGGTTCTCAATGCTGGCCACATAGTATAATCATATGAGAAGCTTTAAAAAAAATACTAATCCCAGGTTACACTCTCAGATATTATAATTTAATAGGTTTGGGATGGTTTTCCAGACATAGTAATTTTGGGATACATAGCTCTAGATTACTCAGGTGATTTTAATGTGCAGGAAGTCTGAGAACCACTGATCTCTGACCTCCCACTGATAGCAGGGGAGTTGCTATCCCAACGATAGGACACTAGGACAGAAATCCAGATCACACATGTCCTAGAATTCTATGTCCTCTTCTGACTTCCATCAGTTATCTCTGTTATATATCCAGTCCTACTTCTTTAATTTAGCTCTATCAAAATTTTTTTAAATATGTGGGCTTTAAATATTCTTAGAAGTAATGAAATCTTCCCCCAGAAAAATAGTATTTTTAATTGTAATATATATATTTTGCTTACTTTCCCAATCTGTCCAAGTTTGTTTTCCAAAAATTCTTTTAACCAAAAACTTACATCATTAAACATTCACTAATAACAATCTGTTTCACTATACCAACGAAGTCCCTATACCTAGCTTATTTGAAGTTCAATCAGTTTATGCATTTTTTCTTCTGTTACTTTTCTTATTTTATTTTGTTCTTGCATATAAAATTGTTGGTAGTTTCCATGGCGATTTTAATTGATTTCTTTCTACTGTTTTGCAAGCTTTTAAAAAGATTTGCACAATACATTCTTCATATTGTTATTTTTATCTCTAAATTTGTAATGGTCTCAGAAAGAAGAGGGAGGAAGGGAGGAAGGAAGGAAGGGAGGGAGGGAGGGAGGGAGGAAATAAGAGCATCAGATGTTACCTTGCTCAGTGTTGAAGGGTGTGAAGAACAGAAGTAAGGTGAGGAAGAAAAGCCAAGCTGAGAAGGGCAATGGAGAAGGAGGGGTAGAGTTCAAAAACAAATGTGTGTGTCACAGAAAAGAAAGAGTTCAGGTACCAGAGTCAACAGCAATACAAGGGTGAGAGGTGCTTTTAGAGAGAATTGAACTTGTTAATGTGACTCAGCTCTGGAAGACCAATAAATGAAGGAACAGGAGGCAAAAGAGAGAAACCAGATGACAATGTCACCTGGGGGATCTCAGAACCTTTCCACTTCTCCTGGACATGCTCACAGGGCACACATACACGTACACACACAAGCATGCACTCAGGGAACACATCAGTTTAGCTATTGCCAGGACCATGTCACTTTCTCATTGTAATAAACTAGGAATATGTTCTCCGATGAGATGCTGTGTGTTGATTAATTGCTTTCCTCCAGAGGATGAGCTCCCATGCCGTTTGCAGTCCTGGAGATCATGTGAAAAAGAAAAGAAAGCTTTGAGGGGATCTGGAATGAATTGAACTTGGTTTTAGATTTCAGGTTCACAGATCGTTAGAGTTTGTTTCTAGAACTCAGAAAGTTTGCATATCTTTTTACTTACACTGCATCTCTTTCTAAAAGTTATTTGCTGCGGAGTGCAAAAAAAATACATACAGAAAAAGGAGAAGGTAAAAGTTGAAAAATAGGGTGAAACTGGGTTAAATTTAGGACACAGAAATAGGCAGTATGAGGTCTACACAATAGTTACAGACTACTGTGAATTTGCTGTTGAGTTTCATAGCAGCCAAAACAAAGAGGAAAGCATGATCAGAATTAAGACTCAAAGGATCTGTGAGTTAAATATTTATCTGGTGACTTGGAGAAACACAGATTTTTTCAAGAATTGCAACAAGTGAGAAATTCCCCCCAAAGGAGGGAGTATTTTAATATTACGGGCAAAGATCTCGGTGATATCCTTTACAAAAGGAAACTGCAAGTTTCACATAGCCACTCTTTAAAACTTCTATCAACTGAAGCCAAGGTATAATGCTGGAGCACAACTCAGAAAAAGCTACTTAATGAGGATGGAGAGTTCTGAGGGTCAAATACAGAGCTTCTGGATGATTTTGGTAATCCCGGAGATTACTGTACTTGGAGAGGACAATATATTCAGCATATTTGTTTTAATGAAAAATTGTGCCCCATCCCATTGCATAGTAAAACCAAGAGCTTTGATGAGGTTGTACCCTAGAAGCCATTTCGGGTTCTCACTTTACAACAAAGAAACATCACTTGATCCTGGTGTACTCAGTTGAAAAAAGATCTCAGTGATAGTAAACATGATTTATCTGAGAAACCCATTGTAAAAAATTACATTACACAGGCCTATGTGAAATATGCAAAGGCTTTGGAAAATAAATGCCTGGAATAATCCACCATAAAACTTTTAGATAAATTATGACCCTGTTCTTCTGGTATAAACATAAATGTGTTTCCGATAAATGGATTTTATTATGTTTTGCTTCATAAGACCACCCTATTATAAATTCAGGATGGTTGAAACAAAAATTTAAGATCCTCTCTTCCTTTGGCAGTCAGAACAAGGTTTTTCAAACCAAAAACATATGTTTAAATTTAGCTCCACATGTGCCAGCTAGCTATTGACTGAATACTGACATGTGTTTGAGCTCTGGGGATCTCAAACTTCTCTCTGCTCCTCTCTATCACTCCCCAACACCAGGCATCGTGCACACACACACATTCACACACACACACACACACACACACACACACACTGGGAATTTGGATATTTAGCAGGTAACAGCATCTTACTATTCAGAATAAATTCTTTATTTGATGAAAGTCTGGAATATTATATGCAGTACCTAACCTTGTGGGGAACAAGTGACTGATTCTTGGCAAAATCTGAATACCCTTTGAGATTGTCTTGTTCATTACCAAATTGTTTTTCTCTGAATATTTTTCAGTTATGTACACAGCATGCTAAAAACAGTGAATTTCTTAATCAGTTCTTCTCTAGGTAAGTGAAAACAACGTTCTGCTGGAGAGATAATCTTAAATACGGCATTGGGGAAAAAAAAAACTAACTTTGCTCCTCTTGGTTGCCAATTCCTTTGTTTGGTGACCATGCTAATGTGCCTCGAAGATCCCAATATGGGGAAGTGAATTGACCAAGGCACCGGGCTGTGGTGCCCTGAATTCTTTCACCACCTTTGTGCTGATGTCACGCCTCCCACATTACTCTCAGCCAATGGCTGTACAGGGCAGGGATACTAAGGTTGGCCCATTCCTGGGAGACTTGTGAATTTTCTGCATCTTAGGATGCTTCCATTCAACCTTCCCTTTTTCTCTCCTTCACTCAGGGATAGACTTGCATCCCAGTCTGAAGATTCTCTCAACGTTTTCAGGCTCTCTCCCCATTTTGTTTCACACGATTATACGCAGTTCCCCTAATAAAACCCTTGTGTGTTTAATCCCCTAGTGATATCTCCTTAGGGAACTAGGACTAACATGACATACTGTTTAGTTTTAAAGGTGAGTTATGTTACCTACACAGAAGGATATACATCTTCACATAGCCAAGTACTGTGGCTCCAGATTAGTCTTCTGCTGGAAAAGGATGTTGTTACACTTTGAGCACAATATTACTGCCATAAACTGGATAAAATATGGATTGAACTAGATTAAATTTCCAAAATAAACTCCTAATTCACTCTCTTGTCAAAGAGCCACAATGCTTCATCTAATCCTCGGGTCATCAATAATAAATCCATTCTTCCCAAGAATGCTGAGCTTTTGTTTTTTAGAGCTCCACTCTCACATAAATCATACCTGTAAATTTTCTCAATTAGAATATGTCCCAATTAGAATATGTTCTGTGACCTAAGCATCAGCCTTTCACTTGATTGGCAATATTGGCACTATTCAGCTTTATGTTATTGTTTATATGAAAGATCCAATCTGAAACAATGTGGGCAGGTCAGTAGAAATATAAGACCACTCAAGCAAATACAGCCTTTTGAGTTTCTCTGAAACCCTTTTTGGGTTTCTCAAAGTCTTTCCCTCTCTGGATTTGAGACCACCTGAAAAAATAGGTAATGGACCCAGATAGAGACCAAAAGATCAGTCTTTAAATATTTGCTAGACTTTGAGTCGAGGCCATGTGTGATCACCTACCCATACAATCCTAGAGAGAGAAAATAGATAACTGCAGGACTCTGCTGTAGGCTACAGCATGGCAATGTAGAGAATGCCCCATGTATGGCCAGTGGGCAGATTCCGTGGAGAAGAGCAAAGGCTATCTGAGAACAGGTCAACTCAAAAATAAAAGTATAGAAAAGACTCAGTCTGTTCTCCATCTCATAACTAGATAAGCCACTTTTCCTCTCTTGGGTGGGTAGTAGTGAGAGAGAGTACAGAAAGAAGCTTCCTAATTCTTTCAAAAGGATAGCAATTTTATTGTGTGGACCATGGTAGAAAATCAAGGCGAGGAAATGGCTTGCCCTACAAAACTCCAAGTCCTGATCTACTGATGGGATGGTCAGGCATTGACCTTTAGTGTGAAGAACAGAACATCACTGGGCCACCTTAGCTATCAGGCCAGCCTAGATAAGTATTGCCCAGAAAACAAAGGAAAATTTGCTTTCCTTCATTTCATTACTATTCACATGTTTCAGAACAATTCATTCAAGATTCACATAAAGTTAGCTATGGGCTTTTCTAAATAGAGCTCTTACATCTTAAAAATAAATCCAAGGCTTTTAAAGCTCTGTAATTATCTTGTCTATTATCTCATCTGCTGCTTCATCTTTCATTCCTTCCCTTGATCTTTTATCTGTATGGGGGTTTGCCATTTTTGCATAGCTTTTAAAGCAAATTCTGGATATTTTCAGAGATTGGGAGGGGGTAGGAGAATAGATATGTCACAATTCATGATACTCATTTTTCTGGAAATTAACTCCTCAAGCACCCGATGAGTAACAAGCACCTGAGTGTTTGGATTTTGAATAAGAAATTTAATTGTATCATTTCATTGCTGTGATCACACTAAAGGATAAAAATTCTTAAAATTTCCTGCAGTGTGGCATTTATACCTTTATTTAAATCACACTTTTAAATTGCATATTCTTGGGACTCCAAACTTAATGATTTAAATAATTAATTTAGAACTTAGTAACCTCTACAAAAGAAACTTGCTTTTTTGACAGGGAGAAAGTATGTATAAAAATGCAGTATGTCTCAGAAAGTAATCATGTTTGACTAAAATACTACATAAATAGATGTAAATAGATGGAAATTTATGTATAGTTTTCCAATTTAAAAAGTATTACATTCTCATACAAAATTTAGAAATCACAAAAAGTATGTGATAAAAGAAAAATAGAATATAAGCTAGAGTAAAAACCATCTTTTTAGTCTTCATTTGATGTAACCATCATTAATATTTTGGTGTCTTTCTTTCCAGTAGTTTATACCACACATGCAAACACCCACACCCACTCACATATACAATGTTTATAAATTTGGGATAATACTAAGTAGAGTTTTTCACTTAATGCTATACTGTGAACATTTTCATATATCGTTATGTAGACATTAGAACATGTTTTAGTGTCTGTATTCCATTATAAGAATTTACCATCAAGCATCTTATCAGACCACTCTTAAACACATAACATTTAGATTATTCCAAATTTTTCACCATTATAAGTAAAGCTTTCATAAACATATTTATACAAAGTCTCTGATTATATTGCTGATTATTTCCAAATTAAATAAAACAAAGTTATTAGATCAAAAGATATTAATATTCAAAAAGAAAAAATCAAATGACCAATTTATTAACTTACTTTAAGGAGTATTCCTATGTGAATACTTTCCTTCTGGTTTCAGAGTAACTGGAAAACCAGTTTAATAAATAGAATGCTTTTTCAGGGATTGTACAATCAGGGCAAGAGATGACAGTCTTGAAGTATACTTCATCTATGTCATAGTGAGGCCTGATACCTATGACTTCAGTCAAACTGATGACTTTAAACTAAAACATTTTTGTCATCACCAACCTCATTCATTTCACAACCTAGATGGCTCTTGGCTTGCAATATTTACTGTATTGTAAAGCACTTTAGAAACTGCATGTGCCAAAATTACTTCCCACAATCAACAAGGAGTTTTATTTGTCCCACCTGAAAAGCCAGCTAACAGGCAACTGCTGGTTTTGAGCTTTCAGAGCTAAATCATGTTGGTGTAAACCTCTAAGAGAGGTGAACTCAAACAATGCACACTGGAGACTTGATTCATTAGGGAGAACTAAGCACTTAGTCTTGAAGTAGACAGATTCATGAGACAAAAGTTGAGGTAGGGAAGGAGGTATGGATTGCTTAGATGTTATTGGGATAGATATTTCTATTGTTAAAGGATAGTTCTATTTTCCCCACAATTTACATAATTAACTGATTTAATATATACTTTTGACTGCCTATTATTTTTCTGACAATTTCAATATAGTTTCATTTCTCTTGGGAGTTGGGGGAGTATATGTGTATTTCTTGCTTTATCTCCCATCCAACCGTCCCCCAAAGGTCAATTTAAAGTCAGGTATGAAACCAAATTCAGATTTATATTGAGATTAGGTAGGAAACTAGCAAGGAAGTGTCCAGGACTGTTAAAGCTTGGGAAGTCCACACTTTATAGTCTATTTGGATGTGTTTGCCTGTCTAAAAGGGATAGAAGAAGGACATCAAGAAAACACTGACTGAACGAGCACAAAGAAGAATTTGAAAACCTGACTAGAAAAGTAAAAGAGCTCATGGGAAAGAAAGACATGATAGGTGAGATCAAAAGCACATTAGAGGCATACAACAGCAGACTTGAAATGATAGAAGAAAGAATAAGTGATACAGAAGACAGAACAGCTGATATTGAAGAGAGAAAATAACAGAGAGAAAAAAGAATGGAAAAAATTGAGCAGGGGCTCAAGGAGTTGAATGATAATATGAAACACAACAACATATGTGCCGTGGGTGTTCCAGAAAGAGAAGAGAGGGGGAAAGGGGCAGAAAGAGTACTTGAGGAAATAATAGCTAAGAATTTCACAACTCTCACAAAAGAAATGAACTTACATGTCCAAGAAGTACAGTGTACCCTAATCAGAATAAATGTGAATAGACCTACACCAAGGCAGATTCTATTCAGAATGTCAAACATCAAAGAGAAAATTCTGAAAGCAGCAAGTGAGAAGTAAACCACCATATACAAGGGATACCCAGTAAGACTCTGTGTGGATTTCTCATCAGAAACCATGGAGGTGAGAAGACAGTGGTATGATATAATTAGGATACTGAAAGCAAAAAACCATCAGCTGAGAATTCCTTATCTAGCAAAATTGTCCTTCAAATATTAACAAGAGTTTAAAATATTAACAAACAGAAACTAAGAGAGCTCATAAAAAAGAATCCACATTTGCAGGAAATATTAAAGGAAGCCTTACAGCCTTAAAGAAAAAGACAGGAGAGAGGCTTGGAGGAGAGTATAGAAAAAAGAATAGCAGAAAGGATAACCAAAAAAGTAAAAAGATAGATGAAAATAAGATATGACATATGAAAACTAAAGAATAAAATTGTGGAAGTAAATAATGCATTTACAGTAATACCATTGAATGTGAACAGATTAAACACACCAATCAAAAGGTATAGGCTGAGAGAATGAGTAAAAAACATGAGCCATCCATATGCTGCCTACAAGAGACTCACCTTAGACCCAAGGATATAAACTGAAAGGTTGGGAAAAGATACTCCATGCAAATAGTAACCAAAAAAGAGAAGGGGTAGGTATACTAACATTAGAAAAAACAGACTTTAAAAGCAAAAATGTTATAAGAGATGCTGAAGGCCTTTATATATTAATAAAAGGGACAATCCACCAGGAAGAAATAACAGTCATAAATATCTATGAACCTAACCAGGGTGCCCCAAAATACATGAAGCAAATTCTGGCAACACTGAAAGAAGAAACAGACATCTCTACAATAATGGTTGGAGACTTCAACACACCACTCACATCATTAGATAGAACTAGACAGAAGATCAACAAAGAAACAGAGAACTTGAACAATATGATAAACGAGCTAGACCTAACAGACATACAGAATATTGTAACCAAACACAGTTGGTCATATATTATTCTCAAGTGCATATGGATCTTTGTCTAGGATAGACCACTTTGAGGTCACAATACAGGTCTCAATAAATATAAAAAGATTGAAATTATACAAAACACCTAGATCATAATGGAAAGAAACTGAAAATCAGTAATAGATGGGAAAGAGGTAAATTCACAAGTGTGTGGAGGCTAAACAACACACATTTAAATAATCAGTGGGTCAAAGAAGAAATTGTAAGAGAAATTAGTAAACTTATTGAGACACATGAAAATGTGAAGACAATTTATCAAAACTTATGGGATAAAGTGAAGGAAGTCCTGAGAGAGAAATTTAGAACCCTGAACACCTGTATTAAAAATAAGAAAGAGCTAAACTCAAAGATCTAACTGAACAACTGGAGAAACTATAAAAAGAACAGTAAGCCATTCCCAAAGCAAGCAGGAAAGAAATAATAAAGATTTGAGCAGAAATAAATGAAATTGAGAACAACAACAAAACAATAGAGAAAATCAACAAAATGAAAAGCTTCTTCCTTGAGATCAATAAAATTGACAAACCCCTTACTAGACTAACAAAGAAAAAAAAGTGAGAAGATTTAAATAAATAAAATCAGAAACGAAAGGGGGGAAGTTATGACTGACTCCACAGAAATAAAAAGGATAATAAGAGTATATTATGAGATACTGTATGCCAACAAACTAGACAATCTAGATAAAACAGACAAATTCCTAGAAATGCACAACTTACAATGATGCTACAAGAACTACAAGGACTTAACAAACCAATCACATTTAAAGAGATTGAATTAGCCATCAAAAATCTCCCAACAAAGAAAAGCCCAGGACCGGATGGCTTCACAGGTGAATTCTACCACTCAGTTTGAGAAGAATTAACACCAATCCTGTTTAAACTCTTCTAAAAAATTGAAGAGGAGGGAAAATGACCCAACACATTTTATGAAGCTAACATCACCCTAATACCAAAGCCAGATAAAGACACTATGAGAAAAGAAAATTATAGACCAATCTTTCTAATGCACATAGATGCAAAAATTCTAAACAAAATATTTGCAAATAGAATCTAACAGCTTATCAAAAGACATATACTTCACAACCAAGTGGGATTTATTCCTGGTATGCAAGGGTCAACAAAAGAAAATCAATTAACGTAACACTCCACATAAACAAAAGGAAAACAACCACATGATCATCTTGATCAATGCAGAAAAGGCATTTGACAAAATCCAGCATCCTTTCTTTATTAAAAATACTGCCAAAAATAGGGATAGAAGGAAAATTCCTCGATATGATAGAGAGCATATATGAAAAACCCACAGCCAACATTGTACTCAATGGGGAAAGGTTGAAAGCTTTCTCTCTAAGATCAGGAACAAGGCAAAGATTCCCACTGTCACCATTGTTATTCAACATTGTGCTAGATGTTCAATCTAGAACAATTAGACAAAAAAAGATTAATAATAAAAGGCATCCAAATAGGAAAAGAGTAAGTAAAACTCTCACTATTTGCAGATAACATGATCTTATATTTAGAAAATTCTGAAATGTCTATAACAAAGCTACTTGAGCTAATAAAGTTCAGCAAAGTGGCAGGATACAAGATCAACATGCAAAAATCAGTCATGTTTCTATACACTAGTATTGAACAATCTGAGGAGGAAATCAGGGGAAAAAATTCCATTTACAATATCAATAAAAAGACTCAAATACCTAGGAATCAATTTAACCAAAGAAGTACACGACCCATATGCAGAAAACTACAAAACAATGCTAAAAAAATCAATGAGGCCCTAAACAATTGGAAAGACATTCTGTGTTCATGGATTGGAAGACTAAATATTGTGAAGATGTCAATCCTACCCAAACTAACTTATAGATTCAATGCAATACCATTCAATATTTTAACAGCCTACTTTACAGAAATAGAAAAGGCAATTACCAAATTCATTTGGAAGGGAAAGTGCACCCAAATGGCCAAAAGCATTCTAAAAAAGAAGAGCGATGTAGGAGGAATTTCATTGCCTGACCTTGAAACATATTATAAAGCTACAGTTGTCAAAACAGCATCGTATTGGCATAAAGATAGACACATTGATCAGTGGAACAGAACCAAGAGTCCAGAAATAGACCCTCACCCTCTATAGCTAACTAGCGCTTGACAAACCTACCAAGTCCACCTTACTGGACAAAACAGTCTCTTCAACAAATGGTGCTGGGAGAACTGGATATCCATAGCCAAAAG
>JAQZBX010037205.1:0-23884 GCA_029593785.1 Cabassous unicinctus | reverse complement strand
TCCTCAGCTCTCCCCTATCTTAAGCAGGCTAGGCTCGGGCCCTCCTATTGGATCCCTCTCAATAGTTCTCCTTTCCCCCAGAATGGCTGCTTGGACCCCCTCCTCCTCAGCAGATCCCCTTTCCCACAGGGCCAGCTGGGCAGTTTTCCTCTCTTCCTGCGCTGGCTGGTATGCTCCCTTCTTCTACAGGGCTGGCTTGGTGGCTCCCCTTTTCCCTGATGCCCAGCTGGGATTCTGTCCCCCTCCAGTCACCCTCTCCTATCCATCCCCCTCCACAAAACCCCAGGTTCTCTTATGCCCCACAAGCCTGACTACCTTCCCACAGTTTCTAGAGGAAGACTGCAGCCTGCAATTCCTATTCCACCATCTTGGATCTCTGCCTTAATTTTGATGTGTGACTGCAATATATTCTAGAAAACAAGTTTGAGAAGATTATATTTTCTTGACTCCAAGATACTGGGAACACCAGGCATTAAATGGAAATCAAGTTGATGGGTGTGGCACGCAAGACATGCCCAGAGTCCACAAGAAGAAAAATGAAATCACTAGGTAAGACCCTTAAAGAGGAGGACCAATTCTCCCCATTCTATTTCACTTGACAATAGCCTAATTGCCTTTCTATAGCCATTATTTATACTGATGAACCATAACTAGAAGATAATTTTTAAGGTAATTTCAATGTATGAAAGGGAGTTAACTAATAAAATTTTTAAGAAATTTTATTTCCTGATCTTGGATTTCAGTGTTTTATTGCTTATTCTTATGATGCAGAAATCATCATAGGTTCAATCAAGTCTTTTAAGAATCTGAAAGCCACAGACTAAGCTCTTTCATTTCTTTGTTACCTGACAACTCAAGGGTATCCTAAACCACCAAAGAAGTTTCCAGAGATTTAATATAAACCAAATGGAGGCCTGATGTTATGAAAAACTAGGACTGAAATGCATTGGAATGGAAAAGGCTTTGACCATCTTCCTTTGGTTTTTGTGTTTTCTAAGAAGGGGTCTTTATGTAGGTCAGTCACATTCATCCTCAAATCTTTTTTATACAATGTATCTTCTGTGATGTTCTAAATTCTTTGGAATACAGATTTATAGCCTCTTGAAAATAATTTAATTTCCCCCAAATTAAATATATTTTATGACACACTATATTTTATGATATTTGTTACATAGATACTGCACTATTAGATCAGCACACCAAGACAAATTATTATGGAGCCCTGGTATGTCTGGAATTGTTGGAAATTTTGGTAAATTTGAGGCATTAAGGTCATGAAATGTGAAAAGAAGATGCAAAGGGCAAACATCAGCTATTGCCCCTGCAGCCTCTTTTGTTAATGAAATTAGATATTTATTATTGGATATGAGTTATTATAATAACAAAATCAGAGATGTTAGGGAAAGGAGTTACTGTAAGAATAGAGGTTTACACGTAATTTGGGGGGGGCGGGGATTTTCTATTTCTGAATTATGCAAGGGACAATTGTTTGTCTCTTCTCATGATGCTGGTTGGAATCATAATGAAATAACTTCTCTTAAGATAATTTAGCCAGATCATGCTCTATCTTTTGTATGTTATCCAGAGGTCCTCTATGCATGTACACCCAAGTGGAGGAGAACTCTGATATAAGTACAGCATCATGCCCTTTCACAGCCTTGGCTCTTACCTTTAGGAAAATGACTTACAAATTTATACCTCCAGCCACAGTATCTTGCTGCACCTTTTTACATATATACACCCTGAATCATGTGAAACATCATCCTTCCCTTCTGACTTTCAGATCATCTGAAATTTAGATCATCAATCATTGAGGCATCAAAGTTCAAAGAGCCATGCTTGACTATCTCCTCCATAGTTTCTTTGAGAGAATGACGTTTTTCTACCCCCTGCCCCACACAAATAGTATGTGCATTTCTTATATAAATGCTTTTGTGGTTCTTGTAATGTGTTAATATAGATATATGCTCTTGCAAACCTCCCATTGAAACAGGTTGGATCTGCCAAAGTTGAGGACATTTCAGGCAAATTATATGTAAAAATATGTTAACACGCTTGCTGAATATTGAAACTCAGAAGTAGGTGTTAAAAAAGGGCATAGGTTCTGATTTCTGAATGAAGCAAAAATGGTGCAAATTTTCCTTTACATTACACCATAATCTGTATGCCCTTGGGAATCATTTTCATAAAAGGAATTTTTTTTTTTTTTTTAGCACTGGGACCTACTGACTCAAATATAATATGATCTTGAGAGACTTGTCTCCCTCTCTGGAGCTTTAATCTGGTGTCATAAACTATTTGGAATTTGCAGGGCAGCCAGGAAGCCTTCTACAGGTCTGAAGAATGAAGCTGTGAGTGATTTTTTCCTCAGACAGTGTCAATTGCTCTCTGTATCAAGTCTTCCTGGAGACAGTAAAGGTGTAGTAGAAAGAACACTAAACGTGGAGTCAGAAGATTTGGGTATGACTTGCTCTTCACTTTTTAGTTTTAGAAAAGTTATAAACTCTGAATTTCAGGGTCCTTATTTCAAAATTGCAGTTAATTACCACGATTTTACCGGAATTTTGTGAGAATTAAGAAAGCATAAAATTACATGATGAAAATAACATTAAAGTTATCATCATTTATAAATGAGTTTTAGGAAGGAAGAATTAGTATCAACTCATAAATAAGTTTCCTACTCGTTCAAGTATAGGACCCAAAACTACCTTCTAACAGATGTATGAACTTGATCAATTTGCTTAAACTCTTTGTGCCTCCATTTCCCAATGTAAAAAAGGAATTAGCACAACCTGTCTCACAGAGCTGAGGTAAGGACTAAAGGAGTTCATGGATATAAAGCATTCAGTACAGTACTGGACATTTTTATGTTCTACATAAGTCTTTTTTTTCTTTGGTTTTAAATTAAAGACCATACACAAAAGCACCCCAAGAAGTTTCTAACAGACTCCTCCTCCTTGGCATTTTGGCTTTCTCTATGGCATGTGCATTTCTTCTTTTAAAATGCATTTAGAATGGTTTTAAGATATTATTTTAATCATTAAAGCTTTATTGATAATTCTTCTTCTTATAGAGGTGGATAGATTTACCACATTTAAATCAAAGCCACCTGTTCACCATAGGAACCATTTGTTAAACTTTAGTGAACTTATCCATATATATTTGAAAGATGGTCTATGTAACAAAAATCAATGAATCTCAAAATTATAAGGGACATTAAGGGTGCATTTTAATTAGGAATCTCCCTTATCACAATCCTGAAAGAATGTCATCTTAGCCACACTTAAACCTTCTAATAATGGGGAACTCATTCCTTCACAAGGCAACTTAACTAATTAGCATTTTTTTTCCTGTACTGAAAGGAAATCTAACTTTTTATTAGCTCCCGTTGGGGATTACATCATGTTCCCCACAAAAGACAGGTTGGAGTCTTAATCTGTGTTCCTGTGGGTGTGATCCCACTTGTAAATAGGACTTTTGAAGATGTTACTGTTAGTTAAGGTGTGAACTCATTTGTGAATAGGATCTTTGATAACCTTATTTAGATAAGGCCAAATTGAAATCAAGGTGGGCCCTAAGACATATGACTGGAGTTCAATAAGCAAAGGCAATCTGGGTGCGGTCAGTCAGTGGGAGCCAGAGGAGTAGACACGAGGGTGACAGACGATTGCCGAAACACTACAGAATCCAGGAGAAAGCAAGCCCTGCCAATACCTTGATGTTGAACTTCCAAAACAGTGAGACAATAAATTCCCATTGTTTAAGCCGAGCCATTCTGTAGTATTTGCCATAGCAGCCCAGGCAAACTAAGACAGGTCCACTACTTTTTACTGGTTATTCACCATGGAAAAGCACATAACAGTTAGATATGGCTGCACTTCAAGTAACTGAATGAGTGTCATGGTCTGCTTCTCTAGGCAGCGTATCCCTGGGAGACACCAGAGAAGAAAGGTTAGATGCTTTGAATCTGGAATCAGAATACCTGGGTTTTGATTTTAGCTCAGTCACATTCCAGCTGTTTAATCAAGTTACTAAATATCTCTGTGGTTTTATTTCCTTTCCTACTTAAGATTATTTTGAGACTTAATTAAAAACAAAAAACAAAACTACTGAACTTGAAAAAATGTAGCATAGCACCCAGCAAATGCTTAGTCAAAATTAGCTCTTATTTTTCAACCATTTTCATATGGGATGATTTACAGCCACTCTATCAACTTATAAACTTCCTTGAATGTATTTAGCTTATTAATATTGTTTTTAAGGTACACTGCCCAGAGGGACACATACTATACTTATTACTTCTTATTTACTAAATCCTGCCTAAAATAGTGATGCTCGTTGCAGATATCTATATAGTCAGAGGAATGGTTAGATAATTGAAGTGGAGGTTTTACAAATGATACCACATGCAAGGACTTTAACATGTAAGATATGGGCAAAAAAAAAGAAAACAAGAAAACATGAATCTTTGAGGTCAGGACTGAAGTCCATTCTCCACGCAGTCAAACTTGGAAAGGATGTAGGTGTTTCTCATTTCAAAGCATCTCACTATTATTTTTTCATTTTGGGAGACAAATGCAGTTATCATTAATCTAGTTGCTCCCTCAGAGGTACCACTGACTGAAGCATGAGAAATACCCAAGAGCATATGAAGGGCATGATCCAGGGGGAATGAATGTGTTCAAGTCTCCACAGCATATGTTTCTGAGGCTGGAAGACTGTACTCTCCTGGGAACCAGAGAATGTGACTTGGGTTAACTTGTTCCAATATTGAAGACAATACCATCATGTTTCCAGTAAACAATGTGAGTATACAGGTTTTCTTCTCACCTTTTTCTTTTTTGTTGTTTCCTTAAAGATTTATTTTATTTCTCTCTTCCCCCTCATTGTCTACATTTCCTATGTCTGTTTGTTGTGTGCTAGTCGTCGTCTTCTTTTTTTTTTTTTCAGGAGGCACAGGGAACTGAACCTGGGACCTCCCATGTGGCAGGGAGGTGCCTAATCACTTGAGCAACCTCCACTCCCTGCTTTGTTGGGTCTCTCATATTTTCCTCCATTTGTCTCTTGTTGCATCATCTTATTGCATCAGCTCGCCACGCCAGCCTATCACATCAGCTCGCTGTCTTGCTCGTCTTCTTTAGGAGGCACCAGGAACTGAACCCAGACCTCCCATGTGGTAGGCAGGAGCTCAATCACTTAAGCCACATCTGCTTCCCTTCTTACCTCTTTTTGACACCCTTTGCCCCTCATTCACTGACATACTGTGATCCAAATATTTGGAGCTTTTATATTATTAGCAGTCCCTTGTCCTTTGAGATGATTTCCTGCCCTATTTTTTGGCATGCCAGTTGTTTTTTTTTTTTTTTTCTGAATGACAAGTTGGAAAAACTCTGTAATATCTTTCTCCAAAGAGGATAAATGCTGTCTTCTGATGGACAATTATAGGGCACATCAATTCGGTCCAATCGAGGACAAACCTGACTGGAGGTGGTGTGCAAACTCCATATACCGTTTAGGGCATAGCCCTTCAAGTTTCCCAAACAAGTACTTGGGTGTGTTCTAGAGTCTTTCCCTCTTGGAGAATACTGTACTGCAATTGTTTTCACTGTACCAGTGAAAACTCCATTCACTTCTCAGCTGATTAATATATGCTTCTCAGCCTTTTGTTCAGCCTAGCTAAATCAGCAAGACCCTTGAGGGAAAAACAAATGCTGAATATTAGGCTTCCTTCCTAGTATATCTCTTCTCTTCAACATGTTGGCCCCTCAAGGCGTGGCTGCCACACCAGCTTTTTGGTGCTTTCCAACAGACATTTGTATAGGATTTATAGTTGTTTTTACTGGAAGTAATGATTTCATGAGAGCTGGAAAAAAAATCCACCTGTGTTATTTTCTTTTGAAATGTTTATATTTCAATATTTATAGCCACAAATATTGGCTTTCTTTCCATGATTGCCTTATTGCCTGTGCATTATCTGGTGAATATGGCTCTGCGTATTGAAATTTACTAATCTGCAATTGAGATTAACTTTTATTGTGTCTGGATTGGAGAACGCTTGAAAGATCTTGAAAACTAGATCTTTAGTTTGCTGGGCTGTTCTAGCAAATACCATGAAATGGGTCAGGTTAAACAATGGAAATTTATTCACATAAGTCTTTTAGACTAAAAATTTAGTCTAAAAGAAAGTCCAAATCAAGGCATCATCAAGTGATGCTTTCTCCCCAAAGACTGTAGCATTTTGGGGCTGGCTGCCAGCTTTCCTTGGTTCTCAGTTTGTCACATGGAAGACATATAGAGGCGTCTACTGGTCTCTCCCTTCTCTGCTGAGTTCCATTGATGTTCAGCTTCGTGCTTCCTGTGTATTCTCTCTTTCTCTGTCTGAATTTTAGTCCACTTATAAGACTCCAGTAATAGAATTAAGAACCATCCTGATTGGGTTGGACCACACCTTAACTGAAGTAACCACATCAAAGGTTCTATTTACAATGGATTCACAGCCATGGGAAGGGATTAGATTTTAGAACATAATTTTTGGGGGTACATACAGCTTCAAACCACTATAGATATCAACCAGACTTCGCTAAATCCAAGACTGGGAATGAACAGAAAGATACACTTTAACAAACAACTATTTAAACTCACATTTTTAGACCTGCCTATTGCAGGTCTAAAGAGATGCCCATGGTGCATTGTATATATTAACACAGCAAGATATTATGAATTTGATTTCTGCCTTTTGTTTATTTTTGTATTGGCTCAGTATTCATTGTTTCTTCTTTCTTGGAAAGGAAAGAACCACAGTAACTGCCTGATTTCTTATCAGGAAATATTAAAAATCCTTCATCAAGGAAAAATGAGATCTAACAAGATTATGACTAAATTCTGCAAAATGATATCAAGTGAAAGATTGTATACAAACAATTCTAGAATATCAGCATCAGTACAAGGCAAGTTATAAAGCTAATTTTAGGACAAACAGAATGAAGTGACCATGACCATGACATTAATTATCATTTACAGTATGGATTATAGTTTATTAGTCATTTTCAAGAATATTTCAATGTCTCTAAGAAGGTGAAACTCATAATGTGTTATGTTTTTGTTATTCATATTTTGTGATTGAGGCTTAAAAAAAGTCCCATAACTCATTCAAACATATCCAGCTAATAAGCGGCAAAGCCAGAGCTATGATTTCTAATTATTAATATTTGTTATTTGCAAAGGTTAATAAACTATGGAGACTGTTACTCTAAAAGATGGTGTGGTTTAACCATAGCAACAGGCCAAAGAGAATATATCTAAGCAAGATACATCCCAAAGGTTTAATTAAAAAATAGATTCAATGTGTCCCTAAATATCTGCGGTTTCGTGGGGGACAATAATATACCTCCATAGACATTCTTTTAATGGGTAGGATAGACTAAGAAACAATCAATATATGTATTTTTTGTTTCTTTATGTACATTTTATTTTACGTTGGATAAAGTTCATTCTTTTTATTGTACAGTTCCGTTAAGTTTAGAATTATTGTCCACAATCATATACCTTTGACCAAAATCAAAACATAGAACAACGCAATCGTCCCCGAAAATTCACTTACACTGCCCCTTGAAATCAGTCCCTACCCTAAACCCAAATCCTGGCAACCACTGAAAAGTATTCTATTCCTATAAGTTTGTTTTTTCCAAAACGTCATAGAAATAGATTAATACAGGATGTAGCCTTTTTGGTTTGGTCTCTTAAAATTAGCAAAGTGAATCTGAGATTCATCCATTTTGTTCTGTGAATTAATAGCTCCTTCTCTTATCATTGAGAAGCAGTATCTTGTATGAATGCACTACAATTTATTTATCCATTTACCAGTTGAAGGCCATTTGGGTTGCTTCTGTTTCTTTCAGTTATGAATAAAGCCACTATAAATATTTGCATAGGAGTTTTTATATAAGTATAAGTTTCTTTTTTCTTAAGTTAAAACTGTATGAAAGTTCTACACATCCTTATGATACTTGGTTTTGTTAGTTTTAAGTGCATAGTGGTATATCATTGTGCTTTTAATTTGCATTTTCCAGGACATTGAGTATTATTTTATGTTTTTAATTGCCATTTGTATATTTTCTTTGCTGAAGTGTCTGTTTAAATCTTTTGTCTGTTTTTCTTGGGAAGTTGGAATTACTTGATTTCATTTTGCGAGGTTTTGGTTTCATTTTAAATATTCTGGATATAAGTCTTTTGCTGGATGTGCAATTTGTAATTTTTTTTTCAATCTGGGTTATCTTTTCATTCTCTCGCCAGTGTTCTCACAGAACAGAAGTTTTAATTCTTTTTAAGTTTCAATGAACTTTAGACCTAGAGAAAGTTACACAAAGAGTACAGAGAGTATCCATATATCCCTTACCCAGAATTCCCTAATAGTAGTGTCTTATATAACCTTTGTTCTTTTATCAGATCAGGAAGTTAACATTGGTACACATATCTTTAACTGAACTGAATTTGAATTTCACTAGATTGTCAACTAATATGATTTCCCATGCATTTATTATTGTTTTGTTTTTGTACATGGATGTTCAATTGTTCCAGAAGTATTTGTTACTATTTATTTTTGAATATTGACTTTGTATCCAGCAATCTTGTTAAATTCAATCATTTGTCCTAAGAGCTTTTATTGTAGATTACTTGGGACTTTTTATGTAAACATGTCGACTATGAATAGGAACAGTTTTGTTTGTTTATGTTTATCCTCTTGCTTTTATTTGTTTGTCTTCACTTATTGCACTGATTAGGATTTTCAGTATGATGTTAAATATGAGTGCTGACAGCAGGTATCCTTGTCTTGTTCTCAGTCTTACAGGGACAGCATTCAGTATTGTGATAGCTGTAGATTGTTTATAAATAACCTTTAGCAGGATAAGGACATTCTCTTCCATTCTTTGCTGAAAGTTTTTACCATCAATAATTGTTGAGCTTTTAAAAATATTTTTGTCATATCTTTTGAAAATATATGAAATGATCATATGATAATCATAAATAATCATGATTTTCTTATACAGTCTGTTAATATGATGAATTACACCAATTGAGTTTTGATTGAACCAGTCTTGCATTCCAGGCACAAACTGAATTTTACCATATATATATATAAAAGAATATATATATAAGAATATATATATATATTCTTTGACTAGATTGCTGGATTTGATTTGCTAATATTTTGTTGAATATTTTCACATTTATGTTCATGATAGATATTAGTTTATAATTTTCTTGCAAAATCTGAGTCTGGTTTCGTTATCAAGGTACTGTTTACATCATAAAATGAGATGGGAGTTGGTTTCTCCTTTTTAGTTTCTGGAAGAGATTGTATAGAATTAATATTATCTCCTTTACAAAAATTTGCAAGAATTTGCTAATGACACTATCTAGGCTTTTGCTGGAAGATTTCTAACCATGAATTCAATTTCTTTAATAGATAAAGGAATGTTCAGGCTATCTATGCATTGAGCTTTGGTAGTTTGTGGCTTTCCAAGTAGTGGTTCATTTCATCTAAGTTTTCAGATGTCCATAAAGATACACTGAGTACTCTTTTCTAATTCTTCTAGTGCATAATGTCATTAGTGATGTCCTCTCTTTCATTTCTGTTATTGACAATTTGTATTTTCTTTCACTGTTTTGGTCAATCTAGTTAGAGGTTTATCAATTTTATCAACCATTCCAACAGAACAGCTTCTGAATCCAATGATTTTCTTTATTAATTTTCTGTTTTCAGTTTCCTTAATTTCTGCTCTGATCTTTATAATTTATTTCCCTCTACTTGCTTTGGGTTTACTTTTCTCCAGTTTCTAATTTCTTAAGAATCAATCATATATTTTTTGTTCTAAAAGTCCCTTCTTTTTATATATATAATTTAGATTTCTTTATTGAGAAGTTTTATCTTTTCATTCTTTTTTTTTTTAAGGAGGTACCAGGGATTGAACCCAGGACCTGATGCATGGGGAGTGCCAGGGTTTGAACCCAGGACCTCATACATGGGAAGCAGGTGTTCAAACACTTGAGCTACATCTGCTCCCCTTTTCATTCATTTTTGGTGCATTTATCTGTAGTTCATGGAGAATAATTTTAATACAACCTTTAATATTTTTGTATGATAAATTCAATATCTGGGTCATCTCACAGTTGGCATCAGTTGATCATCTTTTCCTTTGTGAATTGATTATGTTCTTGGTTTTGCATGTTAAATAATTTTAGATTACATTTTGGACACTCCTGATATTATGTTGTTTACATTCTGGATCTTGTTAACATTTTTGTGTCTGCATGTTTGTTGTTTAAACAGATTGTTAATCCTGTTAGCATCAGACAAGTAGTCCTGTTGCCATCTGTTAGCAGTGTTGCCAATGTCAGTTCAATTTTCAAAGACTTTGATATGCTGTGTTGTGTTTGTTCTTCAAATATACCACTCAATAGTTAATCTGAGACTTGAGTGGCATTTTAGATTTTATAGTTCAGTTCTCAAGGGTTAGCATGAGTCTAGAGTAGTGTTTTAAGTTGTAGTTCATGTCTCAAGGGTTAGTTTGAGATTTAGGTGGTGGTTTAAATTGTAGTTCATTTCTCAAAGTCTTTGCTTTGCTTCTTTGGATCCACTCCATGCAGGTACAGCTCAGGCACAGCCTAGTCAACTTCCTCAACTCTTGTTGACAGAAATTCATCCACACAACCACATATACTCTTCCTTCCAGGGACCCTATTTTTCCGATCCTCTGTCCAGAAAATGGAGTATTTCTCAAGGTTTTTACTACTCAGGCTGCTGCAACACAGTTATAGAACTGGGGCTGTCATTTGGGCAGAGATGAAAGAAAAAAAATGACAAAGAGGAACAAATGGATTCCCTTGCACTCTTTGATCATGGGAGTTCCTTTTATTTAAGCTACAATGTTCATTGGAGTTTCAGCCTTTTGAGCAGCTACCACACAATACTGTAATAGGGATCTATTCTCAGATCAAAACTATAAAAGACAATAAAGGAACAAAAGGGAAACTCACATCTAGACAAGTATCATTTCTTCTCTAGATTTTGACTACTCTCCCCAATCTGTCTTCTTTTGATGACTTGTCAGAGTTTTTGTGAATTTTTATATGTGTGTGTGTATTTTATCTAAAGTTTTCAATTGTAATCTATGGGAAAGATGGCTGTGGTAAGCCTAATTCAACTTGAACAGAACTAAAAGTTTCAGAATATAGTGAAGAATTTTTATTGTCCCTATGTTTTTCTATAGATGTGCCCCTACATAAAAGGTTGATTGTTGATTGTCAGTAAATGAAGCCAATACATCCATCAGAGAGCTTCGTGGTTTGACATCAGCATTCAAACATTGGAACCTTTGTTCTGTTTTGAAGTCCAACGATCTGTCAAGGATGAGGAATAAATCTGTGGTAACCGAGTTTATTCTGCTGGGCATCCCACACACAGAGCATCTGACGACCATGCTCTTTGTTCTGTTTTTGTCCTTCTATATCTTCACCCTGATGGGTAACCTACTCATCCTCCTGGCAATTGTCTCCTCCACTCGGCTTCACACTCCCATGTACTTCTTCCTGTGCAAGCTGTCTGTGTGTGACATTTTTTTTCCTTCCGTGAGTTCTCCCAAGATGTTATTCTACCTCTCAGGCAACAGCCGAGCTATTGCCTATGTAGGCTGCGTGTCCCAGCTCTTCTTTTACCATTTCCTGGGCTGCACTGAGTGTTTCCTGTACACAGTGATGGCCTATGACCGCTTTGTTGCCATCTGTTACCCTCTGCGCTACACAATTATCATGAGCCACAGAGTGTGTACTGTCCTAGCCATGGGGACCTCATTTTTTGGCTGTATTCAGGCCACCTTTCTGACCACTCTCACCTTCCAGTTGCCCTACTGTGGCCCCAATGAGGTGGACTATTACTTTTGTGATATCCCAGTGATGCTGAAGCTGGCTTGTGCAGATACCTCAGCCCTGGAGATGGTGGGGCTCATCAGTGTAGGCCTAATGCCCCTCAGCTGCTTCCTCCTCATCCTCACTTCCTACAGCTGCATTATTTGTTCCATTCTTCAAATCCAATCTACAGAGGGCCGACGCCGTGCCTTCTCCACCTGCAGTGCCCACCTCACTGCCATCCTCCTCTCCTTTATGCCTGTGGTTCTCATCTACCTGCAGCCCACACCCAATCCCCGGCTTAATGCAGCTGTTCAGATCCTGAATAACCTGGTTACTCCCATGCTGAATCCCTTGATATATAGTTTGAGAAATAAGGAGGTAAAATATTCCCTAAGTAAGGGGCTACAGCAGCTGGCCTTCCTTCCTCAGAAGTGATAGAGAGGGATCAGTAGATAACAATTCAATAGCACTATACTGCTTGCAAAAAACATTTGTGCATTTCTTATAAAATCATGGAGTGACAGAAAGCATAGATACTGTCACTGTTGCTTTTTGCAGATGAGGAAGCTAAGACTTAAATAAAATGATTTGCTGAAGGACACATAACTAATCAATTATCCTGCTCAGAAAGGATTGTCTCTTGCCAGTTGGCATAAAAGCTTGGACCTTCTGTCCCTCACTCTTAAAAAACTTTTTTTTTTAATTAGAGAAGTTGTGGGTTTACGGACCAATCCTACCTAAAATACAGGACTCCCACACACCACCCCAACACTAACACTTTGCATTGGAGTGGAACATATGATAGAAATGATGATAGCAGGTTTTTGTAATTGCACTAATTTTTTAACAGTAGTTTCCTTTGTTACAATTAATGAAAATTTATTATAGTACTAATAATTATTGTCCATAGATAATATTAGGTGTATTTTTCTACATACCACCTGTGATGGTTTGAAGCTGAATGGATCCCAGAAGATTATGTTCTTAAGGTTAATCCATTCTTATGTGTGTGGATCTACTGTAGGTGGGATCTTTTGATTAGGTTACTTCAGTTAAGGGCCTAATATTAGGTTTTATCACTAAGGTGTGGTCCAGGGTGGGTCTTAATCCTCTTACTGGAGTCCTTTATAAACGGGATGGATTCAGACAGAGGGAAAGCCCAAGGAAGCCAAAAGCTGAAGTACGGAAACCCAGAAGAGAAGGGAAAGACCAGCAGATGCTGCCATGTGCTTTGCCATATGACAACGGAGTCCATGATTGCCAGCAACCAGTCTTCAGGGAGAAAGAATTGCCTGTGATGCCTTGATATGGACATGTTCACGGCCTCAGAACTGTAAACTTGCAAGCAAATGAATCCCCATTGTAAAAGCCAACCCATTTCTGGTATATTGCATTTTGGCAGCCTAGCAAACTAAAACACCACCCTATTATTAGGGCATCATGTATTAGTGTCCTACATTTGTTATAATTCATGAAAGAACATTCTTAGACTTATACTATTAACTACAGTCCATCATCTACAATAGGTTTCACTGTGTTATACAGTACTATGTTTTATCTTTTCATTTTTATTCTAGTAACATATATGATCTGAAGTTTCCCCCTTTTAAACACATTGACCTATATAATTTAGTTCTGTTAATTACAATCAAAATAATGGGCTACCATCACCACCATCCATTTCCAAACCTTTACAATCAACCTAAATAGAAATTCCACACAAATTAAGAATCAACTTGCCATTTTCTAACCCCAATCTATCCCCTGGTAATCTATATTCTAGGTTCTAACTCTACGAATTTGCTTATAATAATTAGTTCATATCAGTGAGATCATACAATATTTGTCCTTTTGTATCTGGCTCATTTCATTCAGCATAATGTCCTCAAGGTTCATCCATATTGTCACATGCATCAGGACTTCATTCCTTTTTATGGCAGAATAATATTCCATTGTATATATGTTCCATATTTTGCTTATCCATTCATTGGTTGAGGGACACATGGTTGCCTTCCATCTTTTGGCAATTGTGTCTAATGCTGCTATGAACATCAGTGTGCATATATCTGTTTGAGTCCATGCTTTAAATTCTTCTAGGTATATACCTAGCAGCTGGTATTGTCAGATCATCTGGTAATTCTATACTTAACTTCCTGAGGAACTGCCAAACTGTCTTTTACAATGGCTGGACCATTCTACATTCCCACCAGCAATAAATGCACATGCCTACTTCTCCACATTCCATTCAACACTTGTAGTTTCCTGTTTTGTTTTGTTTTTAATACTAGCCTTTCTAGTGGGTGTGAAATGAAATCTCATTGTGTTTTTTAATTTGCATTTCCCTAATAGCTAGTAATATTGAGCATGTTTTCCTGTGCTTTTTAGCCATTTGTATTTCTTCTTTGGAGAAATGTCTATTCAAGTCTTTTGCCCATTGTTTGAGTTGTTTGTCTTTTTATTGTTGAGTTGTAGGATTTCTTTATATATCCTGGATATTAAACCAGATATGTGGGTTCCAAATATTTTATCCCATTGACTAGGTTGTCTTTTCACTATTGTGACAAAGCTTTTTGATGCAGAAAAGTTTTTAAGTGTGAGGAGGTCCCATTTATCTATTTTTCCTTTTGTTATTTGTGTTCTGGGTGTAAAGTCCAAGAAACCATTGCCCAACACAAGATCCTGAAGATGCTTCCCTATATTTTCATCTATGAGTTCTGGTTCTTATATTTAGTTATTTGATCGATTTTGAGTCAATTTTTGTCTATGGTGTGAGATAGTGGTATTCTTTCATTCTTTTGCACATGGATATTCCATCTTCCCACCACCATTTGTTGAAGAGACTATTTTTCCCAATTGGCTGAACTTGGCAGCCTTGATAAAATCAACTGGCCATAAATGTGAGGGTCTATTTCCAAACTCTCAATTTTATTACATTCATCAAAGTATCTATCCTTGTGCCAATCCCTTGCTGTTTTGACCACTATGGCTTTGTAATGTGCTTTAAAGTCAGGAAATATGAGTCCCCCAACTTTTCTCTTCTTTTCCAAGAAATTTTTGGCTCTTCAGAGCTCCTTACCCTTCCAAATGAATTTGATATGTGTTTTTTCCATTTCTCCAAAGAAGGCTGTTGGAATTTTTATTGTGATTGTATTGCATTTGTAAATCATTTTGGGTAGAATTGCCATCTTAATAGTATTTAGTATTCCAATCCTTGAACATGGAATGTCCTTCCACTTACTTAGGTCTTCTTTGATGTCTTTTAGCAATGTTTTGTAGTTTACTGTATATTAGCACCCTTTATCCTTGGTTAAATTTATTCCTAGATTTTTTATTCTTTTAGCTGCTATGTAAATGGAATTTTTTTCTTGGTTTCCTCCTCAGAATGCTCATTAGTGTATAGAAACACTACTGATTTTTGCATGATGATCTCATACCCTGCCGCTTTACTGAATTTGCGTATTAGCTTTAGTAGCTGTGTTGTACATTTTTTGGTACTTTCTCCATGTAGGATCATGTCATCTGCAAATAATGAAAGTTTTACTTTTTCTTTCCAATTTGGATGACATTCATTTCTTTTTCTTGCCTAGAACTAGAACTTCCAGTACAATGTTGAATAACAATGGCAACAGGGGCATACTTGCCTAGTTTCAGATTTCAAATGGAAAGATTTTAGTCTTTCACCATTGAGTATAATGTTAGCTATGGGTTTTTCATATATGTCCTTTATCATGTTGAGAACATTGCCTTCTATTCCTGTATTCCTAAGAGTTTTTATCAAGAAAGGATGCTGTATTTTGTCAAATGCCTTTTCTGCATCAATGAAGATGATCTTGTAGTTTATTCCCTTCATTTAAAAAATGTGGTATATTATATTAACTGATTTCCTTATCAATTAATTAATTAATTAATTAACCACCCTTGCATACCTGAGACAAGACCAACCTGATTATGGTGTATAATTCTTTTAATGTTGTGAGGGATTCAATTAGTAAATTTTGTTGAGGATTTTTGCATTTATATCCATAAGAGAAATTGGTCTGTTATTTTCCTTTCTTGTAGTATCTTTATCTGGCTATGGTATTAGTGTGATGTTGGCCTCATATAATGAGTGAGGTAGTGTTCCTTCCTCTTAAATTTTGTGGAGGAGTTTGAGCAGGACTGGTATTAATTCTTCTTGAAATTATGAGTCAGTTTTACCTGTGAAGCCATCTGGTCCTGGGCTTTTTTTTGTTTGGAGACTTTTGATGATTGATTCAATCTATTTACTAGTAATTGAATGTTGATGTCTTCTATTTCTTCTAGGGTGAATGTAGGTTGTTTGCGTTTTTCTAGGAATTTGTCCATTTCATCTAGATTGTCTAATTTGTAGTATGCTATAGTTCATAGTATCCTCTTATGATCCCTTTTATTTCTGTAGAGTCAGTACTAATGTGTTCCCTCTCATTTCTGATTTTATTTATTTCTGTCATCTCTCATTTTTTTCTTTTTCAGTCTAGCTAAAGGTTTGTAATTTTATTGATCTTCTCAAAGAACCAACTTTCGGTTTTGTTAATTCTATTTTTTATTCTCAATTTCATTTAGTTCTGCTCTAAACTTTGTTATTTATTTCCTTCTGCTTGCTTTGGGATTAGTTTGTTATTCTTTTTCTAGTTCCTCCAGGTGTGTATATAGGTCTTTGGTTTTAGCTCTTTCTTCTTTTTGAATGTAAGTATTTAGGGATATTTAATATAAAATTCCCTTTCATCACTGCCTTTGCTACATCCCATAAGTTTTGATATGTTGTCTTCTCATTTTCATTTCTATCAAGATATTTACTGATTTCCCTTGCAATTTCTTTGAAGAGCCACTGACTGTTAAAGAGTGTGTCAATTAACTTCCATATATTTGTTGATTTTCCATTTCTTCACCTGTTGTTGATTTTCAGCTTCATATCACTATGATCAGAAAAGATGCTTTGTATAATTTCGATCTTGTTAAATTGTTTGATCCTTGTTTTGTGACCCAACATAAGTTCTATCCTGGAGAATCATTCATGTGCACTTGAGAAGAATGTGCATCCTGCTGTTTGGGGGTGCAATGTTCTGTATATGTCTGTTAGGATTAGTTGATTTATCATATTATTCAAGTTCTCTGTTTCCTTATTGATCTTCTGTCTAGATGTTCTATTTATTAATGAGAATGAGAATGGTGTACAACTATTATTGTAGAGGTGCCTATTTGTTTCTACAGTTTTGCCAGTATTTGCTTCATGTATTTTGGGGATACCATGGTTAGGTGCAGACAAATTTATGAACATTATTTTGTTTTGGTGGATTGCCCCTTTTATAAATATATAGTGTCCTTTTTGACTTACAGAGCTTTTGACTTAAAGTCTATTTTGTCTGAGAGATGCTTCAGGTCTTTATTGGTTACTATTTGCATGGAATATCTTTATCCAACTTTTCATTTTCAACCTTTCTGTATCTTTGGGTCTCAGGTGAGTGTCTTGTAAACAACTTATAATTGGATTATGTTTTTCTATATATTCTGCCACTTTATGTCTTTTGATTGGGGAGTTTAATCCATTAACATTCAGTGTGATTATTATAAAGGCAGTACTTACTTCAGCCATTTGGTCCTTTGGTTTTTATATGTCATAAGCTCTTTTGGTCTCCCTTTTCCTTTATTGTAACCTTCTTTTCTGTATAGTTGATCTTTTGTGATGTATTTGACTGATCCCTTCCTCATTTCTGTTTCTGCATATTTTTAAAATCCTTTCTTTGTGGTTACCCTGGGGTTTATATTACAAAACCTGCATCTATAACCTACTAATTTGAAAAGACACCAACTGAGCTTCAATAACCTACACGTTCTCTGCTCTCATATGTCTGTTTTCCCCTTTTCTTTATGTTGTTTTGTCCCACTTTAGCACTTTATATTTTGCATGTCCTTTATAAGGAAATATGCCTTTTTTATTGTTTAATTTTATTCTGACACTTATAGGAATTAAAGAACATAGTTGTATACTGAGGATACAGTAATATTGGGTTTTGCATTTACATTTTTAGTTACCCTTACTGATAATCTTCATTTATTCACACTACTCCAAGCCAGTCTCTCTTGTCTTTTCCTTTTAACATGCAGTACTCCCTTTAGTAATTCTTGTAGGATTGGTTCCTTGTTGATACTCTCTATTTCTGTTTATCTATTTTAAACTCCCCATCATTTTTGAAGGACAGTTTTGCCAGATAAAGAAATTTTGGCTGGCAGTTTTTCTCTTTCAGTACCTTAAATATATCATACCACTGTCTTCTTGCCTCCATGATTTCTGATTGTCACATTGTCTTATTGAGGATAACTTGTATGTGATGAATTCCTTTTCTCTTGCTGCTTTCAGACTCTTCTCCTTATATTTGGCATTTGACATTGTGATTTGTATGTGTTTCAGAGTAGGTCTATTAGGCTTTATTTCTATTTGTAGTTTGTTGTGTTTTTTGGACATGTATATTTATGTCCTTAAGAATTGGAAAATTGTCAGCCATTATTTCTTCAAATATTCTTTCTGCCCTTTTTCCTTTCTCTTCTCCTGGGATACTCATGAAATGTATGTTTGTGTGCTTCTGTGCTGTTACTCAAATACCTGACACACTGCTCAATTTTTTCTAATTCCTTCTTTATCTGTTCTTCTGACTGTATGATTTCAATTGCACTGTTTTCTAGTTTGCTGATTCTGTATGCCTCTAGTGTATTTTTAACCTCTAATATTGTGCCTTTTATCCCCATAATTTCTGTTATGCTTCTTTTCATACTATCAAATTCTTCCTTATGCTCACACTTTATCTTCTTAATATCTTTTATCTCATTATGATATTTTCCTTCATCTCCTTGAATTGATTTATGAGATTTATTTTAACTTCTTTGATTAGTTTTCCCAATTCTGTGCCTCCTCTGAAGTTTTAATTTGTTCCCTTGATTGAGCCATATCTTCCTATTTCTTAGTAGGGTTTGTAATTTTTGCTGATGTCTAGGAATCTGACTATCTTGATGAGTTAACTCTGAAGCTTAGTTTTCCCCACTTGTTTAGGGTTTTATTGTTAATTGACTTTGTTCAACTTATTCTAGACCTTTACAGTGGCCTGTGGGTTTAACTGATCCAATTTTCTCAGCTTTTCTTCATCCAATTTTTGCCCTGGATATGAGGTACCATTTTAAAGATTTCACTTTTTGTGTAATTGTTTCACCTCTAGGAGAAAACTTCTTTTCCTCTCTTCCTTCTCTAGTAATCTTGATCTTTTCTGTTTGTGTTTGTGCAGAATTTTTCTCTCCAGCTCCTATGATTTGTTTAAATTCTCTTCCTCACTCAGCACCCCATTTTGCTTACTCTTTTAAGTTCTGGGATCCTCCTTTCTTATAGCAGTTCGGTTTAACACCTCCCTTTTCCATTGGTATCCCTCCCAGAGGAGCCAGATGGGTCAATCCAGAAGGGTAGGTCACTCCAGAAAAGCCCACTTTGCATTTAGGCGGTCCAGTCAACAGAAAAAGAGAGCAGCACTTTTCAGCCACAGTTTTACTTCAGTGTTGCTTTTTTCCTCCTAGGGTTCCCTTTTGTATGCAGCATTCCTCAGCAGCTTGTATTCAGCCCTTGGTTCTGTGGACTGGGGTCCTTGTGTGTGGGCTTCTATTGCCACTGTCTCTGGTGGGAGGTAGGAGTGATATGAGTCACTGCCTCTGGGCAACTCCACAAGCTGAGGGAGTAGGAATGGATTGGCAGGTCTGAAGTGGAAGTGTTCTCTTTGATATTTTTCTCTTTCTTCAATTCTGCATTTGTTGAGTCCTTCTCTAGTCTCTACCATCCTCCAGAGTGCTGAGCAAGTAAGAATCGTGCTCTTAATTGCTGAAATCTGGGGAGGCTTTTTTAGGGAATGTCTTATGTCATCATGTTGATGATGTTCTGTCCCTCGCTCTTTATTTCCCTCTTCTTGTTTCCTCTTCCTGATCCTCTCCTCCTTTTCTCTTTCCCTTCACTCTGGCACTGCTTCATATTGACTCAAGTTATTATCTATTCTTCCAAATGCCTGCCTTGATAGTTTAGGAGTTATTTAAAAATGGGAAAGGTGTAACCCCATGGTTTCTGATGGCATCTTGTGACTTCTGAAATATAAAGAAGTTGTATGAAGGAAAAGGATTCTGTCTAGGCCCTGAAGCAGTTCTCTTATAGGTGAAACAGAGATATCCATATACTGTACCATCTACAAAGCCTACCTATTGGTCTTAGTCCTGGAAACAGGCCTTGGTTGTAAGTTGAAGCCATTAGTAAAAGCAAATGTGGAGAGAACAGATAGGAAGCATCTGTGGAGGGGTAACTGATTCAGTGGTTTTTCAGTGTTAGAAAACCTCATCTTGACTCTCTATTTGCAGAGGTCAATGCTGAGTCCAAGCCACTGTTGTTTTGTAGTTTGGGATACTCTTTATTCACTCTGTGACATTAGTCCTTTCCTCATTTCATTCCTTTGTTCTTTTGTCCAAAGGTTGGATTTAGCATGATAAATGTGCTATTTCAATTCAGCCATCAATTTGAGGGAAAGAAAGTACAGTGAGAAGAGAGTGATGGGAAGAGAAGGAGTGATGGGAAGGGAATGGGGTGATAGGAAGGCAAGGGGTAGAGGCAGAAGTAAGTGTTCTCTCCTCTTGGATATTTCCAGAGCAGTCAGGAAATATGCCAGACAGAACCAGGCACAAACACATTGTGTTTGGGTTTCATACACACAATGCATTCTCCTGAAGGAGACAATACCCCTCCTCACCCTCAAACCCCCTACTTTCCAGCCCCTACCTCTTACCCCTCACACCCACCCCCCACAGTAAACAAGAGCCTAACTAGGAAGGTAGAAATGCATTTCCGGTTATTTCAGACATGGCCATATCCTAAACCTTCCCCAAACAACTCTGTTCATCTCTTTCAATTCCTCAGTTCCTACTGCTGTCCCTAATTATTGATGTTTATATAGCTTAAATGAAACAATTTGTCAGAATAAAGTTGGAATGCCATTTATTTTCATTTTCAGTTAATCAGCTGATACTTGACTAGTATTACTGTGCTAGATGTGGAGAATCAAAAAATAAAGAAATCATGCTCTCAGGCTAAAAGAAGTCCATAGTCTCTTAAAAGACATATATTATGTACATGGACATATATATTATATAAATACATGATAAATCCTATAGACAAGGTATTGTAAAGAATTATGAAGGAATATTCTCTGCTTATGTGTAGGAGGTGACATTTGTGATGGTCTTGAAGGTTAAAGAAGATCCAGCTAGATGATAATGAACAAGTAAAGGATTTCCATAGAAAAAGAATGGACCAAGACTCTCACTTTTTCATCTCATATTCTTCTGTTGTTCTTGACTAAAGATGTCTCTTTGAGCAGGGATATATTAAATATGTGTCTTCTGTGAGTGTGACCTTGCAGGAACATATAAGTTCATTGATCACCTATTGTTCAGGATTCTTCCTTTACATTTTTCCTTTTGCTCTTAAGTTGGAGGAATGCCAATGCTAAGATTCAAAGAATTTGTTTGCATCAGTTCATCTGGAAAGAGAACTTAAACTAAGAGGAATGGAAGGTTCCGTATTCTAGATATTTCAGCCAAGATACTGCTAATAAATCAGCCATCCAAGTTTGTTAGGTACTAACACAATTGAATGTATAGACATATTGCCAAAATATCTACACAAGCTCCTTTCAAAATTCTACTATAGGAGAGAAAAGTATGGCCACGTTAGAACAATTTCTCACCTCTGCTACATGTAACATCTAGATGAGAGGATAGCTAGTGAAATGTCCAGATATAATAGTCTTTAATTATTTAAATATTTATTACTGAATAATATTATTTAATGTACTTAACAGTAAGTACTTAGTATCACAATAGTGTGTTTTGCCACAAGGTATAGAATTCTAATTGCATAAATAATACCATGTCAGTCTCTGGGCCTTGAAAATCATTCTCAAAAATTAGCACATACAATAGACAACACATTTAAACGTTTGTGATGCTGTTATCATTTATGATGCTTATGGTAAAGGAAAAAATGGCATTTCTCTCTGCCTTTCCCTTTGCCCTTACCCTGGTAATATAGCCTCCTCTGAGCCCTACCCTCATCACAACTGGCTTTTGTGATGGAAGTTCACTTTAGATGAATTGTCTGTTCACATACAGAAGGGAAAATCAGAATTCATGACTTATTAATCACATGACTCAAGCAGAATTTGAAGCCTGGATTCTATAATTATTAAGATCACATTTATAGAATTAGTGATTAGACACCATTTTTAAAGTTCTTTTTACAGTAATTTACATGAAAAAGCAATATGAATTTAAATTCACAACTGTTCTGGGAACCCAAGATTTATGCATGCCTTAAGTTTGTGAAGCTCCTCATTGTAACTTAGAGCAAGGAATGGAGAAGAAACGTCCCCTGGAATAAGGTTGAGATTTTCTCTCCTCTCTCTGAAGGTAATTTTAGGTCATGCCTTCAGAATTTAATTTCCCCAGGGTTGGAATTTACATCTGGACCCCTTCTTCTTGTTAAGGATGAGAAACAGGTAAGCATTATCGTTTACCTAACCATCATTTTTTCCAAACTTTTTCTACACTCAAGTTCATTACCCTTAATGCACCCATGTAATTAACTATAGCATTTTTCCTATGAGTCCCAACTTATCACCAGAATGATTCTCAATCATCTCACCAAGCAAATAAAAAATTGGTTTCTTGGCATATATAAATAGAGTATTATTTTAAACTTCCTGTATAGCTCTCTGCCTTTTATTCTCTCAACCTAGAAAGCTCTTTCCAAAGTCTTCAGCTGGACAAACTCATTCTTATCATTCAAGACCCAGTAAAAATGCTATTTTTCTCATGAAAAAATCCTTATTTCAAAGATTCAGGTTCTTACTTCTAATGCTTTGAATTAGACTTCACAAAGTCATCAATACTTTGTGTCAGAATAAGTTTTGGCAAAGCATTTCCCAAGAGTTAAAGTTATATAGTTTCAGGGAGGGTAAGAACAAAAAAGAGTCAGTTGAGAACTGACAGTACTGAATTTATATTTTATTTATTTTAAATTTTATTTTATTTTATTAACAAATAAAGGTCTGAATCCAAGATGAGTTTTTTTTGTTGTGGTTAATGAGCCAGAACCTCAGTCTATATATCTGTCAGTAATTCTGTACCTATTAAACATCCCCAGAGTCTTGAGACCAGATTCATGCCAAAGATAGATATTAGCTCTTATCTTTTAAAGGCTTTTTATGAAATAGAGGAAACATGGCAGCAGTTGTGTTTTCCGTTCATTCAACAAATATTTATGGAGTGCTTAGTTAAGGCAAACACTGTACTGTAAAGTAGAGAGGGAAACAGAACAACAATCAGTGAAGTGTGGTAAGTGAAGTAATACAGACACACTCCCTAGAGACTATTAAGTAAAATGAAATGGCTGCCTACTTTGGGCTTTGCCAGGAAGGTCCCTTCCTAAGAAGGGATTTTTCAGAAGACAAAAGTAAATCTAAAATTAAAGATATGACAAATTTCCTCCTCCCTCTCTGATCTTCTTTAAAATAAGGAATCTGAAAAATCTGTGATAAAGGAATATCAGAATGGATCTATTAAATGCATTCCACTCATCTATCCCCTAATCATATTCCCATGAGGTCCCAGGGAACACTTACTTCATGAAGACATTAAGAAATGTATTGGTTTGGGGTCTTCAGCATCTTTCAAAATCACTTTTTTGTCAGTCTAGGTAAACTGGAGATGATGGTTGGTGATTTTGTAATGAATTTGAGTTTCTTGTCTCAATGGGAATAATGAGATCCCAGAGTGGTAAAAGAAAAGGGCAGTTGGGGGGGACGGATGTGCTCAAATGGTTGGGCGTCTGTCTGCCATATGGAGGGACCTGGGTTCGATCCCCAGGACCTCCCAGTAAAATAAA
>JAQZBX010037204.1:0-23885 GCA_029593785.1 Cabassous unicinctus | reverse complement strand
GCTTATTTTCTAATTCTCTTCATGGTGTCTTTTAAATAACAAGTTCTTCATTTTGATGATATCCTTTTTTTTGTTTATTTAGAAATTGTGGTTTTGCTGCCATGGCTAAGAAATCTTTCCCTAAGTCAAAAACATGAAAGCTTTTTCATAAGTTTTCTCATGGAAATTTGGAGTTTACATTTTACATTCCAGTCTGTTATCAATATGTGTTTGTTTGAACACTATTTATTGGAAAGTCCATACTTTCTCCACTGAATTTTCATAGTATAGCTGCTGAAAATCTATTAACCATATATATGGGCTATTTCTGGTCTCTGTATTGTGATTCACAGATTGACTTGGCTACTTACTTGCCAAAGGCTCGTGGTCTTGAGAACTGGAGATTTAAATTCTGTCTTGACATCAGGTGGTTTAGATCTTCTAAATCTATTCTTTCATTTCAAAGTTTTTTGGCTGTTCTAAGTTATATTAATTTCCATGTAAATTTTTAAATATACCCCTTAGTTTCAGAAAAACCTGCTGGGACCTGGGGATTATATTGTATCTATAAATCAATTTGAACAGAACTGAGACTTTACCAGTACTGTGTTTTGGGGTGCGTTTACACAGGCTCCCTCTCCATTTATTTACTTTTCCTTTCTATTAGAAAGGTTATTAAAACAAGTGATCAGTTTACTGATCTTACTCATCTTTCAGATTCATAGATGTATCTATTTTATATTTTTGATGCTATTGTAAATAGTACTTTTATTTTGATGCCATTTCATTGAAGCTTATTGCAATGCAATTTCTTGTTTTTTATTTTTATTTTGGAATAATTATTGATTCACAGGTGTTTGCAAAGATAGTATACTGTGATGTCCCATATACCCTTTACCCTGTTTCCTCTAATAGTAACTTCAGATATGACTATAGTCCAATATCAAAGCAAGGAAATTGAAATTGGAACAATATGCAGAGATCTTTTTTCTTTTCAATTTTTTCACAGCTGTCAGTTTGTCTAACCACTATGACATCAAGCTACAGAATTATTCAGTCCTTGCATCATACCCACTTCCCTTAGACCCCCATTCTAATCTTCATAATTCCTAACCCCTGGCAAACACTAATTTGTTTTCCATCTCTCTAATATTTTCATCTAGAGAATGTTATGTAAATGGAATCATCCAATATGTGACTTTTTTAAGGTTGGCTTTTTTCATTTGACTTAGCATCCTGAGATACAGCCACGGTGTCGTGGGTTTTTTTGTTTGTTTGTTTGTTTGTTTTGCTGCCTCGCATTTCATGGTAGAGAAGGATGAAAATTTATTTAAAAGCTTAGATATTAAAGTATATTTTGGCTCTTTCCATTTGGGGTTCATTACAAATAAAGCTGATGTAAATATTCATGCTTTTGTGTGGACATAAATTTTTTTTCTGGCAAAAATAACGTGGAGGACAATTGTTGCACCTTACCATAGTTGTATTTTTAGCATAGTTTTTTGAGGTTTAGTTTTGTTTTGTATTTAAGAAACTATTTTCCAGAGTGGCTGTCCCATTTACATTCCCATGAACAATGTAGGAAGAATCCTGTCAGGTCATCTCATAAGGCATTTAGTATTGTCATTATTCATTATTTTGTCTGTTCTAATATGTGTGTAGTGACATCCCTTTGTGGTTTGACTTTGCATTTCCCTAATGACCAAGAGACTAAAGCCTAATAAAAGAAGACTATTTTCCCACCCAGGATCTCATAGCCTAACCCAATATAGGTCCAAGCACAGAGGACTGACTTGAATACCATTTCTGAACTTTGGGGGCCTGTCATTTTACCAGAATTACAGCTCCTCTTACAGGCAGAATGTCTCATGTACATTTTTTTACATATTCCCCGAGCTCTGATGTAAAATGAAAACAATTTCCAGGGGCAAGAATTCTCTGGTTAGGCCTGAATGGAGTCTTGTCATTAGAGGTGTTTCTGACCTCAGTGGAGCCTGGTCTTTGCTTTTCATCCAATGAATTTTACTGTCACACACACACACATGCCTGCACACACACATACGCATGCAGAGGAAAACATTTAAAAACAAAATAAGACTAGAGCACTTTGGCAACTTTGCAAAACATGATTCTGCTGTTAGATCAAGATAGGATAAATTTAGAAAAAATGGGAGGAGTAAACTTATTTCTGTGACCCATTTTATTTGCAACTACTGTACTTACATAAATGTGTTGTTTGAAAATTGATAAAACATGGTACAGGGAGAAAATCCACTGGGCATCTGAAAATGTTCTCCAGAGGCAGCCAACATAGAGGTTGCTCAGAAGGCTGGAGGTCCAGGGATTGCATTTTCCTCCAATCACAGATTCTCTGCTTTAATCAGTTTTACAAAGTGGATTCCAATTGTTTAAAGAGCACCTTTCTTTTAACTGGGAAGTTTAAAGCCAATGACTCATCTCTCTTAATTTATTTATATTTCTTAATGATACATAGATTACATAATTGATATATAAAAATGTAAGGAATTTCCATATGCCCTACTCCTTAGCCCTCACACACTTTCCCATATTATCAACATCCTTCATTAGTTTGGCACATTTGTTACAATTGATGAAAACATATTGGAGCATTGCCACAAAGTGTACATTATAGTTTAAACTCTCCCCTGCACAATTTTATACATTGTGACAAGATATATAATAGCTTATATCTGTCATTTAACATCATTCATGACAATTCCAATGTCCCAAAAATGCCCTCCTATTACACCTATTTTTCCCTTTCCCTTAACTGAGAACATCTGGTGGCCACTGCCTCTACATCAATGATATAAGTTCTTCCATTGCCAGAATAACCATAAGTCTATGGTAGAATAACATCAAGTCTGCTCTAGTCCATTGTTCATTCCCCAGTTCTGAGGATTCTGGATGGTGATGCCCTCTCCACCTCTAATTGGGAGGAGCCATAGATCTCATGGGGTGGATGGATGGGAATACATTGCTTGCAGTTGTCGACTCTATCTGTTCTTTGGTATGTTGGTTGTTCACCGTCATTTCCTTGTTAGTTGTCCTGTATGAGTCCAATGAACTGGAACACAGCTGTTGGAACTCTGTTAAGATTCAGGGCCTGCCTGTCACATGGAAAGCACAAAAATGAATCATTTTTTTCCTTTCTTGTCAGACAAAGAAACACAGAGAGAGTTTCAGTAATTAACCCCATGCCAAAGTGCTCAACATGAGGCAGAACTCAGCCAATGGAAGGGCTCCTTGCATCCATCTACTCATTATAGAAATAAAATATGGTTTTTGTGTGTGTGTGTGTAAACTAGATTTCAGGGGGAAAATTGATAGAAGGAAAAAGTTTCATTTTAAACTATGCTCATATGGCAGCATATAAGCAAGGATCCTTGCTCCAAAAGGTATTAGGAAAACACATGAAACTTTTTTGAAAACAGAGAAATGAAATCATGCACAAAGCTAGCTTTATATTAATTTGCTTCAAATTTTTTCAGAATGTGAATATGTGAATGTAATTCTAAGAATAAATGAGTCAGTCATGCTAAATCCTGGATTCTATGGGGAATTGAGTTGTATCTTTGCATCTACAGAATTGTCTCCTCTACAATGACAGCTTCATCACAATTATGGGACACAGCATATTGTCTACAATCAATTTGCTGAAAATAAATTTGTAATAATTAAATTTCCCAAATATAACAAGCTTTCACATTCACCATCACTGATAACCCTTTTTTTTTGTAAATCATAAGTGAATTTTGAGGCAATTCATATTGGATTGAATTGTTTTTAATGCCATTAAGTATAGCTGGAAGTTTTAGTTGAGTAGTTTCAATTTTCTTAAGTGGAACCATTAAAATGATTGCTATTTGTTGTCTCTCAGACTGGTTCAATGGTCTAATGAATATAATATTAGTATTTATGTAGAAATGCATACTTTGTTGCCAGTGTCCCAAATTTAATTACACACTGAGGTAAGGAATGATATAAAAATCACAAAAGAATCTTCATAAACAAAAACAAAATCAAAATCAAATCAACACAGACTGACAGATTATCTGATCAGAAAACCTTGCCAAGATCATACTTCCAAATATCTGAGAGGAAATAGTCCCCATTCTAGATAAATGTATATGAAAGTTTCTAGGAGTTCATGAAGCCAAGAGACTCTGATAAGAGACACTTAGGGAGTCTTCAATGAATATGGATTGAAGGACAAAGGAATAGTCTTCATCAGGGACATTCAGTGAAAAGTATATAAATCAAAATTAAAATTTGCTCCTGCTGTATGGCCTCTCCACTCTAAGTTCTATGAGAAGATCACTGGCAAATGTTTTCTCTTGTGCACACTTATTGAAATGTTCTAAGTAATTAATATATGTGCATGTGGTATCTATACCTATATATTGATCTATACAGGAGCTTGATTCCCAGTCTTCTTCCATATCTCAATTTTCAAGAGAACAAACACATAATAGACAAATTCACCAGCTATTATAGTAACTGTATGCCTTTTAAACAAATATGTATTATTTGTAACATTGGCTGTGTACAATTACCCTTCTTCCCCATCATAGTTTCTGGAATAAGAAGTTCACTTTGATGATTCTTCTGTTCCATGTGGTATCCACTGGGGATGCTTGATGGACTTCTGGTGATGGCAGGTCAGGTGTCATAACCCTGATGGCTTCACTCACAAGTCTTGAGCCTTAGAAGGGATGACTGGAAGACTGGGTTCCCTTGGGAACATCAACTAGGCACCCACCTATGGCCCCAGCTGCAGGGTGGTCAGTCTGTTATACAGTGGCTCATGCATCCAATAGTGTGCAAAGTAAAATCAAAAGTAGGCACCACTAGGCATTGCTGTTTGATAATAATTGTTCCAATAAGCACAATTCCCAGGGAGGCAGGGGACTGGGGCTTTTATATGCAGCGGCACCGCAGGGAAGCAGCTGTGTGGCCCCTTTAAGATGACTACCTGGGCCTGACAAGCCAGGATCTCTGACTGATATGAGAACTCCTCAGGCCTGCCAATAGCTCCCTCTGGCCCCTACCCTTGCTGTGAGTAGAGACCTTGGTTAAGGGGTGGGGTTTTCCTGTAAAAAAAGTTCCTTGAATGTGTCAACAGTGTCCTACCTGGGGATAAACTCTGGTCTTGATGAAGAAAATGCTGCAGCCCTTCTCTTCCCCCTCAGTAGAGACCACAGCTTTTAGAAGATAACAGCTCCTCTCCTCCCCCTTCAACTAAGACCCACAGCTTAAGGAAGATTAACAGCTCCCCAGCTCCTCTCCTCCCCTTCAACTAAGACCATCTGCTTTAGGAAAATAAGCTAAAGTCACACTTCTGCTTTTGTAAACCCTGCCTGTCCACTTGATTAGGAATTTGCCCACATAAAGTCCCCATATAAACTCATGAAAGCCAAACTCAGGGCTCAGACTTTGGGGGCTTGACTCTCCTGTCAGCCTGTGTGTAATAAAACTTTGTTCCTCTGCCTCTGAGTGCCACTTGTGTTTCTCATCATCAGTGTTTTGTCTGCTGCAGAAGTCTAGTAAATCTGAAAGCTCAAAGAAAAGCTATGCCAACTGCATCTTCTCATCTTTTTAAGTAAATTTGGGCCTCATGAATTATTGTCAGTGGGCATCTGCCTTGGAGGTTAAGCCAGCTGTGGATGGGTGTGTCTCTCTCCTTTTTTATGTAAATAGAGAAGGAGTTTGATGCTTTCCTGTTACTATTTGTCTCTTTTTTTCCTGCTGGAATGAGAAGGGCTACCCAGGCCCCCATATTACTCAGCAATCATTTCTCCTGTCTCTTTTTCCCACCTGTTGAATATTTTAATTTTTTCCAGTTTTTGGTGACCAAGAACAAATCTGCTTCAATATTTGTGTACAGGACTTTGTGTGAAAATACTTTCAATTCACTTGAGTAAATAGGTAGAAGTGGGGTTATAGGGTCATTTGGTAAGTTTATAAGAAACTGACGTTGTCTTCCAGTGAGGCTGTATTGTCTTGTTTTGTATTCATGTGAACATTGTTCTGCATTCTTGCCACTATTTGGTATGCTTTTTTAAACTAGTCTCATAAGTGTATAATGTTATTTCACCATCTCCTGCTGCATCCCTAATGCCAGAATAATACCTGCTTTCCCACCTTTCTATTCCCTGACCCTGTACATTGCCTGAAGCAGTAGAATTTTTTAATTATAAAAGTTTGAATAGTATAGTCCCATGAAGCACAAGACCATTCAGATTTCCAAGATTTCTTTCTATTGAGCTCTTGTCATGGGTCCCAGTATCCCAAAAAGATAATTGTGAAAATGCCAGTCTCTCATTCTGGTTGTCTCCTGTTTCTTTTCTTTTATTCACTGTCTTAGGTAAAGTTGAAAGAATACTGTAGCAGGGAACAAACCACTGCAAGGTTGAGAAACAAATGTGCAATTCTATGGAAGTTATAGAACTCTGGGATTCTGGTTGAGGGGATAAATGGAAATAGGAAGCAGATTGTTTCCATGCATTTCAAAGTGCTCATTTCCCTGAAATAAAATGTCAGGTATTCTGTTTATGAACTCCTGGTGAAGTTTTTCTCTGGTTCTTTTAAAACATGAGATCAATCAAAATTTTACCTATCCATTCTTCCCATATTCTAGCACATTTGCCATTGATTGCTTATTTCCAGATATTGAGTTCCCTCACTGTTGGTGAAATGATTCATCCATGGAGGGACCACCCTTGGCCTCAGGGAACAGTGACACACAGGGCAGAGGGTGATACTATCATCAGTTTACCTCAGATGGAAAATGCTCATACTGGATCCCAGACATTTGGGGCACATGCTCTGTTAGTGTGATGATGCAGGGAATCCTTTTCCTGAAGTATATCAAGTACAATACAATCCCTCAATGTTTCAACCTGTTGTACCAAGAATCCCCAAACCCTGTATTTAAACAGAAAATACTCTCCGTGTATCTGCTTCATTATTAAATATATTCAGAATGCATTTCTTGAACAACTTATTTAAGTGATCTCAAAGAAGTGTTAGAAGAGTAGAAATATCCTCCAAGTGTTGCCACATGCAGGTCATAAGAGAAGAATGGGTCAATCATAAATTTTCCTATGCTGGAGAAGGGAGAGGGAGTCACATGGGGTGTCTTGGAGGTAGGAGCAATGTGAGCAGCCTCTGCCACCAGCCTAAGGGTGGCAGAGATCCTCCCACACTGTCTCCTCCCCCTGGTCCTCTGTTCCCACCCTCCCTGGGCCATGTGGGCCTCCTGTACCCTGGATCTTGCAGTTCCTGCTGCAGGGAGTTTTCCAACTGTTTATTGGCCACTGTATGTTTCTTTTTCTTCATATACTCTCTTCATTCTCTGTTGGGTCATTTGTGATTTTCACATTGAATTTAGGTATTTTGTAAATTAATCCTTTATTGGTTTATTTGTTAAGATATTTTCTCTCAGTCTGGTATTGACCTTTATTTTCTAATTGTTGTTGGTGTACAGGAATAATGTTCATTTCATTTATTGAACCTGTATCCAGAATCTTGCTCTGTTCTCTTACTGATTGACATATTTGCAGATTGTGATGGATTTTCCATTCATATAATGACAGCATCCATTATGTAATGTAATAACAGCATTAGAATTAATATTCATTTAATTTTAGTTGCTTTATTGCCCACACTGCCTATCCACTACAAGGTATAATAGAAGTGGTGAGGCCAGACTTCTTTGGTTCTGATTCCAAGAGAAGACCTGATCTCCCCAAAATCATATTTTAAGTATGATCATTACCATAGCTTCTTATTAGGCAAGCTAAATCTGTTTAAGGAAATTCCCTTCTACTCTTGTGTTAAGAAGCTTTTTAACTTTTTTAAACCTCATGTAATTTACTATTATATTTATTTTAGGGAAGTTTTAGATTTCAGGACATTTACATTGAAAGAATAGATGTTTGCCATAACCCCAACCCCTCCCACTGAATTTTTACTTTTTATTTTCTGTTTCCAAACCTTTCCAATAAATCTAAATAGAAATAGTGTACAAACTAAGCATTAGCTCCCCATTCACCAACACAATCAATATATCTCCTGGTAGCCTATATTTTAGTTTCTATCTCTATAAATTTTCATTATATTTTTATTTCAAATTTGAGGTCATTAAATATTTGTCTTTTTGTGCCTACCGTATTTCATTCAGCATAATGTCCTCAATATTCATCAATGTTGTCTCTTGCATCAGGACATCTTCCTTTTTTACACCTGAATAATATTCCACCTGATAATGGAAGTGCTGGGACCCCAAACCCCCTTCAACAGAAACTCACAGCTTTAAAAAAATAAATTCCCCTCAGTCCCTGTCCCCTCTCTTCCCTTCTTCCTCCCCTTTCCTCCATGGAATACATGTCAGGAAGATAAGAACCCCAGGCTTCCCCTTTGAATTGAAATTTACAACTCTATACAGACAAAGACTCTTTTCCTCCCTAATGGCCTTCTGTTTTCAGAAAGATAAGCTAACCTTGCTGCTCTGCCTATGTAACCCTGCCTGCCCACTTGCTCAGAAATTTGCATGCTTAGTGTACCTATATAAACTTATGAAAAACAGAAAGCAGGACTCTGAATTTGGAGAGTGAACTCTCCTCTGGGCCCATGCATAATAAAATTTTGTTCATCCATGCTCTCAAGTGTGCTGTTTGGGTTACTTTTGGTTAGCCACACCATTTGGTTCCCTGTCCAGAAAATGACCCAGTCGAGCAGGCCCATTGTGCCTCTGGCCTGGGGCTGACAGGTGCAGCCAAAGGCGATATCCGAGTGAACAAGAGGGGTGCTGCCTGTCCAATTGATGGAATCTCCTTCTGAGGCAGTCCCTGCAGGCTGCATCACTACACCCTGGGCTCACTCAGTGGGGAGGTGGACTGAAAAGTGACAGAAGACTCCAGAAAGGTAAGGCCCTGGGTGCTAAGCCCTCATACAGGCCCATCTCTGGATGGAAAAGGAGACTGATCACCTCCTGAAATCTCGAGTACCGAGATTCCAGATTAGGGCAATCCCTGTGGGAAGGAGTGCATAACCTCTAAGTGACTCTGTGAGTGGGTGCGAATGGCAGAGACTTGCGTCTGCCGTACCAGACTGTGACTCCAAAATGTTATGCTATGATGCCTCCTTGGGCCCTAACCTGTTTTCCATGGCTACATCATACTGCATAACAGCTACCCCAAAATTTGCCCAGGCACCTTAGTTAAGATGAGGCTAAGTTCTCATGAAAGATGTGGAAAGGCAGGTATCTGAGTGGCCTTGAAAGAGGTGACCCTTTCCTTTGTCTGTTTTGTGCCACTGACACAGGGTATGGGCTCATCACAGTCAAAACCTACTGTTTTAAACTGCATGCTAAGAATTTCAAGAAGGGTTTTCCTGGAGATTATGGCATCTGGATGAATCCCAGCACCCTCCAAGCCTTATGTGAAGTAGAGTGGCATACTTTTAATGTTGACTGGCCCTCGGAAGGGACCCTGGATAAAGCCAGGGTTTGTGCAGTGTTGCTGGTGGTCACAGGAAATCCTGGCCACCCTGATCAGTTTCTCTACATTGACTCTTGGTTGGAGATAGCCCAGACTCTGCCCCCTTGGGTTCGATTGTGTGTTGGAAAAAAGCGACAGAGCAGGATCTTGGTTGCACAGGGAATTGGGCTCTGGAAACCAGTGATTCATCAAGGGTCCTCAGAGGAGGACTCACCACCACCCCACCACCATATGCTCTGGCTGCTCTAGCCCCTCCTCCTGACCTGGGAGTGCAGGCAGATCTCCCAGAAATAACCCCACCTTTGGTCTCTCCTCCTAGCCCAGTAATGCAGGCAGAGCTCCCAGCAACACCTCCACCTTCAGCCACTCTGGGAACATTGATCCCCTCTGAGGAAAGCCCTGTAACCCCACTAGCAAGGAGACCCCAGTCAGCAAAACCCGCATTACAGATGCCCCTCTGTGAAACTCAGGGTCTGGTCCAGATCAGTAAGAATGGGACCATCCATCCTGGGAAGCCTGTATTATACTACCAGCCCTCAACAACTACAGACCTCTTAAACTGGAAGCACCACACCACCTCCCATTCAGAAAAGCCCCAGGCCCTTATTGATCTCATGGAATCCACTTTCCAAACCCATCGTCCTACTTGGGATGATTGCCACCAACTCCTCCTGACTTTATTTAATATGGAGAGGAGATGACAAATTCTGATGAAAATCTGAAAGTGGCTGCAGGAGCAGGCACCTACTGGTTTCTTAAACCCAGAAGATTGGGCACGAAAAGCATCACCAGAAGCCCAACAGAACTGGAAATTCAACACTGAACGGGGACTGTCTGCACTCCAGCAATACCAGGAAGCACTCCTCCGAGGGGTCTGAGAGGGGGCAAAATGACCCACAAACATGAAAAAGATGATTTTAATTACTTAAAAGCCCAATGAATCTCTGGGAGATTTCTATGAATGGCTTTGCAAGGCCTTAAGAAGCTACACTCCTTTTGACCCAGAAGTGTTGGAAAACCAGAGGATGGTGAATGTTGCCTTTGTTGCACAGGCAGAAATGGGCATTAAAAGAAAGCTTCAAAAATTAGAAAGGTTCACAGGCATGAACATCTCTTAACTGCTGGAAGTCACCAACAAAGAATTCATCAATCGAGATGAAGCTATGGAATGAGAAGCCAAGAAGCAAATAAAACATCAAGCCTCCCTACTGGCAGAAGCCTTAGGAAATCCTGACCACACCAAATGAGAGGGACCACCTCAAAAAGGAGGGACAAGCACCAGAAGGGTACCTCTGGTCAGAGATCAATGTGCTTACTGCAAAGAGAATGAACACTGAAAAACTGAGTGCCCACAAAAGACTCAGATGAACATCCCTAAAGGGAAATACTGACCTGAGCCCCAAGACCATCTTCTTGGGCAGGCAGGACTCAACCCTGAATAGGAGTGATTGGGCTCAATGGAACTTGACCCCCATGAGCCATGGTCAAACTACAAGTCAGGAGCAAGTCAATGAATTTCATGGTAGACACTGGCACTGAACATTCTGTGGTCATAACCCCTATCACTCCCTTTAGCAGAAAAACCACAAGTATCATAGGAGCAACTGGGGACCAGTCAAGCCAATGGCCTATTTGCCAGTTAAGAACTTGCCAGCTTGGTGGCCATGAAGTAACACATGAATTTCTGTACCTGCCCTAATGTCCAGTTCCCATGCTTGGTAGGGAACTCAACCAAATTGAGAGCCCAGATTACCTTCAAACCTAAAGGTCTAGAAAGCTTAAACCTTGGGACTGGCCTCACTTTCCTCATCACCATGCTCTGAAGCGAAGAATGGAGACTTCATGTGGAAGAAAGCTCAGGTCAGAATCCAGAAAAACTGCTGAAAATTTTCCCCCAGGTTTGGGCAGAAAAAAACTACCAGGAATGGCACAGAACCATGCATCCATCATCATCAACCTGAAACCTGGAGTGATCCCAGTCCAGCATAAGCAGTATCTGATCGGTCGTGAAGCACAATTGGGCATAGCTGTACATATAGATCACATGAAGAGAGAGGGGACCCTAATTGAATGCCAGTCACCTTGGAACACCCCATTATTGCCAGTAAAAAAGCCAGATGGGACCAGATATCGACCAGTGCAGGATTTATGAGCTATTAATAACAGCACTCTCACCTTACATCAGGTTGTTCCCAACCTGTACACTTTTTTAGGACAGATGTTGCCTGAAGCTGCCTGGTTGACTTACCTGGACCTGAAAGATGCCTTCTTCTGCCTCTGGCAGGCCCGCCTGAGCCAGCCTCTGTTTGCCTTTGAATGGGAATATCCCAAAACCCGGTAGAAAACTAAGCTAACTTGGACCCAGCTTGTGAAGGGCTTCAAAAACTCCCCTACTCTTTTTGGGAAGCCTTGGCAGAAGATTTGGCCAACTACCCCTAGGAAGACTGCAGATGTGCTCTCTCACAATATGTAGATGACCTACTTGCCACTGTAATGGAAGAGTACTGCTGGATAGGGACCCGGACTCCCCTACAAATTCTAAAACAGACTGGGTACAAAGTGTCTTGGAGAAAGGCCCATATCTGTAAACAGCAGGTCAAGTACCTGGGGTTCAGCATCTCACAAGGGCACTGGACACTCAGACCCAAATGAAAGAAAGTGATCTGCACTATCCTTACCCCCATCACAAAAAGAAAGCTTCATGAGTTCCTTGGTTGCAGGGTTCTTCTGCATCTGGATTCCCCGGTTTGCAACCATGGCCAAACCCTTTTACAAAATATTGGTGGGTCCAAAAAAAGAGCATCTTGTCTGGGGAGAAGCTCAACAGGGGGTCTTTCAAAACATCAAAAGACAACTCATCGGAGTCCCTGCCTTGGGGCTCCCAGATGTAACTTGAAACTTTAACCTGTTTGTGTATGAAAAGAACAAGGTAGCATTGGGGGTTTTCACACAAATAGTTGGTCCCTGGCAAAGACTGATTGGTTACCTCTCCAAGCAGCTGGACTCCATGGCTGCAGTGTGGCCACCCTGCCTAAAAGCCTTGGCAGTGACCATGACCCTTGTCAAAGAAGCTGACAAATTAGCTCTCAGACAAGCAATTCATGTTATGGTGTCACACACAGTCACTGCCCTAATGAACTCACATGGACATTGGTGGATATCAAATCCCTGGCTCACACATTACCAAGGTTTTCTCTGTGAAAACCCCAGAGTGACAATAGAAATGGTGCACAGTCTAAAACCTGCCACCTTTTTGCCAGATGAAGGAGGGGTTCCTGAACATGGCTGTGTTGAAGTGACAGAAGAAGTTTTCACCAGTTGCCCCAACCTCCAAGACAAACCACTCCCTTCCCCAGATCAGAAACTATTTACATATGGGAGCAGTCTTGTTAAAAATGGGGGAAAGCTTGCTGGGTATGCAGTCACCACTACTGAACGGGGATGGTTTGCTCAATGGGAAGAACTCTGGGTGCTGGTCTGAGCCCTATAGCTAGCTGCTGGGCAAGCGGCAAACATTTACAGTGACTCTAAGTATGCGTTGCTACTGTTCATATCCATGGGGCAATTTATAAAGAAAGAGGTCTCCTAACTGCAGGGGGAAAGGAAATCAAAAACAAAGAATAAATCTTCCAACTGTTAGAAGTAATCTGGAAATCAGACAAAGGTGCCATCATCCACTGCCAGGACATCAGAAAGGAATGGATATGGCCACTCAAGAAAACAGGTTAGCCAACAAAGCAGCTCAGCAAGTGTCTGAAGGAACCCATGGAATAAGAGTCCCAGAATTAACACTGCAGCTGTCCCTCTTAAGACAAGAGACTGATCAACTAAGTTATACCGGGGAAGAACAGGAGTGGGCTGAAAGAGAAGGGGGAAGCTGAACCCCCAAAGGAACTTGGTTGCTCCCAGATGACCAGATATTTGTACCAAAAGGAGCCACTCAAGCCATCATCCAGTGATACCACCAACTCACCCACCTAGGAAAAACTGCACTAGAAGTCTTGCTCGGGAGATACTACTACATAGCCCAGCTAACTTCTCTCTGTGCCACCATCAACAACCAGTGCCAAGTTTGGGCCAAAAACAACCCCTTGCAAGGCCCCCATATTCTAGCAGGTGTCCAGCATATGGGAATGGCCCCATTTGAAGATATCACAGTAGACTTCATGGAAGTGAAACCAAGTTGGGAGTACAAATATTTGTTGGTTATGATATGCACCTTTTCAGATTGGGTCAAAGCTTTCCCCACTCACACCAAAAAGGCAAGAGAAGAGACCAAGGCTTTATTTAGAGAAATCATTTCATGACACAGGCTGCCACTGCCAATTGGAAGTGACAGTGGCCTGGCTTTCATGGCTGCTGTAGTCCAAGAGCTAGCAAAAATGTTAGGAGTCAAGTGGAAACTCCATACTGCTTACAGACCCCAGAGCTCAGAGAAAGTTGAGCTCATGAATTGAACCCCCAAAGACACCCTAGCCAAATTCTGCCAGGAAAGTGATCTCCCCTGGGTAGACTTACTTCCCTTGACCCTTCTTTGAGTTAGGTGCACCCCAGGACCCACTGGCTATTCACCCTTTGAAATTCTATTTGGGCAGCCATTCCCAATTATCCGGGCTTAGGAGGAAATATCAAACTTTCAGGAGAGGCTAGCCAAGATTCTTTTCTCCAGCAGCTAAGGAAAACACTAGCTGAAATACATAGAACAGTCTTGTCCCAGAATCTCATCCCCCTGGGACACCCAGTTCACCCCCACCAGTGAGGGGACATAGTCTGTGCCAAAGACTGGAAAAAAGAACCCCTTCAACCTTCCTGGACAGGTCCACATACTGTGATCCTTGTAACTCTTACTGTTCTTAAAGTTGCAGGCATTATTCCTTGGTTCATCATTCAAGGGCCAAGAAGGCAAATCTCAATAAAGAGCAGGACATCTGGACAGTCCAACCTGTACCCAGCCACCCCTTGAGAGTGTGAGTCACCCAGGATACTCAAGCACTGACCTTGTCAAATGCCTGCTGAATGTACCCCTGCTCCTGGTAGATCCTGTGATTATATGGCCTACTCACCTTTGTATTTGGAGAAGGACTTGCTGCTGTGGTCCCTGGAGACTGGACTGTTGTGAAGAGAGCCCTAATTGCAATTGCTTACTGGTGTATAGTAAGATGCTTCTGTGCCTTAACTTCCTTGTCCTTTACTTCCTTGCCCCCTCCCTAGGTGCCAATACCTGCCCCCAAAATCTATGGCAGCTGCAAATTAGTCAAAGCTGGGGCAAACAATCCATGCTGAATGCTTCAGTCCTGTTCTTGGCAGAGGCAACTTCAGCCTCTGTTATATTTGACGCTTGCAAGTCAATCCAAGTTCATGCTCCTTACAGCTTCCTGGTTGACCCACACCCGCTCACTCAATGAGCCTGATCAATGCACCGCAAACTCCACCATCTGGGTCTGTGGCACCAATGCCTATTGGTGCCCTCTGCATGATGGCCAGGACATCTGCTACCTGGCTTATCCATTTTCCATCATTTTTGGTGTATGGAGATGAATTGCCTGGAGAGCTCTCCCAAGCCAAACAAGTAATACAGGCAATTCAGATACTCTTAGTACTAGGAGTAGTGGGGAGTGCAGCAGTAGTGGGTGCTTCTGTCACAGTTACTCAGGAGGTCTTACAAACACTAGCATGGGAAACATCAAATAACCTCAAAGAAATATCGGGAGCTCTCAATGGGTTGCAAGACCAGATAGACTCGTTGGCGGAAGTGGTTTTTCAATACAGGTGAGGATTGAACTTGCTCACTAAGAGCTCAGGGGGGAATCTGTTAGGCCCTGTGGGAAGAATGCTGTTTCTATGCAAACTCATCAGGAATAGTTAGGGACAAAGTGGCCCTGCTGAAAGAATGAGCTAAAGACCATTTAAACCATGTATACCAGGCATCTGCCAATGGAAACTACTTCCAGTATCACCTCTCCTGGATTTTACCATTTATGCCAGTAATAGCCTCAGTCTTTTTCCTCTTAATTTTTGGCCATGCATTCTATGGTACCTAACACAATACATCACTTCCCACTTAAATGCCTTAAAACACCAAGTAATGCCTAGTGATACATATCAGCCTTTGGGGACTATAGAAGAATCCCCATGATAGCAAGTGATGCTCCATAAAGAATTATAAGGGCATCAAAAGGAGGGAATGATAAGGGAAGTGCCAGGACCCCAACACACCCCTCAGCAGAAACCCACAGCTTTAAGAAAATAAACTCCCCTCAGTCCCTGGTCCCTCTCTCCCCTTCTTCCTCCCCCTTTCTCCATGGAATACATGTCAGGAAGATAAGCACCCCAGGCTGCCCTTTTGAATTGAAATTTACAACTCTATACAGATACTGACTCTTTTCCTCCCTAATGGCCTTCTGATTTAGAAAGATAAGCTAACCTTGCTTCTCTGCCTTTATAACCCTGCCTGCCCACTTGCTCAGGAATTTTCCCACTTAGTGTACCTATATAAACTAATGAAAATCAGAAAGAAGGACTGCGAATTTTAGAGAGTGAACTCTCCTCTGAGCCTGTGCATAAAAAAACTTTGTTCATCTGTGCTCCCAAGAGTGCTGTTTGGGTTACTTTCAGCTGGCTGCAACACACCCTCCCGACCACCCTCACCCCACCTCTTGCCTTGAGTATTGGGGTATTTGGGAGCTCACCCCAGGGCTGCAATTGGTTTAACTTTTGTGACCTGCTTGTCATTTTTTAGTGGATAAAGAAATAATTTTATTTTTGTAAAATAAAAATTAGTAGACAAGCATTTATATAACTACAGTTACAAAGCAGAGCAAGACAAATAAATAAATTATTGCCATTTTAAAAGAAAAGTGTAACAGCCAAATTATGTCTAACTAAGTTTTTGAAACAACTTGGTTTTTACCACAGCATTTCCATTTTCTTTTTCTAAATGTATTAGCACAATTCCTTAAAATAAATTTCTAACAGCAAAGAAATATTAATTTCAATGACCATAATATATGGACTCAGATTTAAAGCAGCAAGATTAATACTCACCCACAAACACACATAATAAATGTAAGAAAGGCATTAACAGAAGTCACTAGTGAACTCTTTTTAAACTGCCTCCTTTAGGAGGTAGTGGGATGGAAATAAACATTCTGAATAGGAAGGAGGCAAGAAATACACATTTACTAGAATTTCTTTTGCTTTATGTGCAGTTGGGGGAAGTTCAATCAATCTTTTCAGGAGGTGGGGACAGGAGGAGGCAGAGGACATTACTCATTTCCTTAATTTCTTTGTTTCTGTTTGGTAAGCTTACAAGTGTGGGATAATTTAATATACTAGAATGCATTAGTAATCTGACTCTTAGGAGAGTGTGTAGTAAAACTAAGTGTTTTAAAAACCACTCAAGCTTGAGACTTTCTATGATAAGGTTTCTATCACGGTAACCATAGATAGAAGTTACTTAATAGGTTAGATTTTGCTATAAGGTCAATTACAAAAGGATGAAGAGAAAATAAGAACACTGAGATACATGACAGATCCTTGTTATTCCAAACACAACATTATTGCTCCCCTCCCATCAAAGATACTTTTGTACATTGTGCTTTCCAGCTGCCACTGTTAAGCTAGAGACCCATTGCCTTAATATCCTGATAAATTCCCTCTCCACCTACTCCTATAAAATTTAGCTTTGAAAGAAGAATGTGCTGACGGTTTTATCTCAGTTATTTCTGCCACAAATTTCCTCAAATCTTTATTCCCACCAACATGAAATTAAAAATGCAATTAAACCCTAAAATGAAAACAAACTTTCTTGGTTTTACAGCCATATCTGAATAAAAAAATTTTTTTAAATAATTTGTAGAGTACTAAATTTCATAAGTCTTTAAAAATATTCAAATATCTTACAGTAGCCTAAAATAACATCTCTCAGGAAGCTAACTGGCATTAACCAGAAAAAGTAACACTACAACAGCTTTATATATTTACCTTTTTGGTTTTCATGTGCAGGTAACCTAGTTTCATGGTCACTAAACTGAACCTCCCAACAATAAACCAAACAAATAATTTATTATTTAAAAAGGCTGACTTCAGTTTAGAGTATATACATTTTATATTACATATTACAACCATAAAAACAAAAGCATATTTCTTCCCCAAAAATGTAACAAAATAAAAAGTGGTAAACATTAACACACAGAAACAGATTCAAAAAATTACTTAAGAAAATCATTTGCAAACATTGACCGTCAATCCTCAATAGTGTAAACACCAAATAGAGAAACAAAAAGGAAAGCACTTTTGAACAATTTTCAGTGGAAAAGTATATGGTACAATGAAAATCCAAGAAATGTTAATATCTGTTAAGATGCCAACAGTGAAATAGATTTTCTTTGACATGAAATTTATATATATATATTTTTAAATTAAAGATCACAGTTACAGTTGCTCCAAAAAACTCCCTCTCTTTTCCTGTTTTAGGACACATCTTGCCCCTGATATCACAGACATGCAAGTCTTGTGAATACCAGACTTAGAAAGAGAATGGGGGCAGGGGGCATGCAATGCAGTCATTGAACAGAAAGGTGCATTTTACATTACAAATTATTTTAATCCTTCAAAATATTTAAATGCTAAGTTTGGTTAAACAGCCAAGTCTTCATCCAATTTTCTCATATATACCAAAGTGTATTTGCTTTAAAAATATACTTTCTTCAGCTTTCTCATATATATTTATAAATATATATTTTTCCCTCTCATTCAAAATGGAGCTCTTTACATTTTTACCCTAAATATTGTTATATGAATGTACATTTTAATTGCACATTTTAGGAAAACACAAAACCCATGGAATTTCAAATTTCCATTACTAGAAAATATTGTATTTATAATATACAAGGTCCCATCAAAGTACAGTTTTCACTGGGAAAAATAAATAAAAATATCAGTTTGGATTTACACAAATTAAGAAAAAAATAACCTGGATAGGTTTCAGTGTGGCTCTTGGTCTGTACAAAGCACATTTGATCTTATTCTCCTAGAGTTTTCACCTTCTGAGTATTTTTTAAACATTTTCAATTGAGATTTTAGGATCCCCACATTTGTTTTTCATTCCACATCATCTTCCACGAAGCTCCTACCTTGAAGGATTTTCAGGAGCTTAGAAACACCTGGAACACTGGTGGTGGAAGAGTTCATGGTAAAACTTGTCATCATAACTGTGGCTGGTCACACAGGGCAGTGGCATTGGTCAAATTCTCCACAGCCTTCTCCTTTTCACCTGGGGCTAGGAACTCCTTTGCTGAGCTGTATTTCTTCAAGGAAGTATTTCCGAACTTCTTCAGTATGTTTCAGATTGGATAAAATGGAAAGCCCCACTCTCTGCTTGGCAAATTTCTGTTTCCTTTGTTGTTTCTCACAGCTGTTTTTGAAAATAAGTTCTGTCTCTTGCAGTTGAATTAAATAGAGTACCCCATGCAGAGGGCCACATGTACACTGGTGGTGAGTCCTCTTTTGCACCAGACCGTTTTCCATGGTTTGCCTAGGGTATAGGGCAGCATTTGCCAGCAAAGGAGCCATTGGCTACCAATGCTCCGAATATGAAGTTGTTTTTAATTGTTACTAGTTTTTATATTTTGTATGTGCTTTAGGGAGCTAACAAATTATGTGGCATCATGACAAATGAAAAAATGTTAAAAATGAAGATACATATTTAGACATACATGTGTTCCCTCTCTTTTCACAAACTGCACAAGAGGTGTGGAAATGGGCAATTGAGGAAGACCTTTTTTCTGTAGATATCTATTTGCCTAGCATCTCAGACTAGTGAGGAAATGGGAAGATGAATTAAACAAAATTAGCACTCAGGTAGTAACGATTGCTGTGTGATTTGGTTTTCTATTCCTTTAGAATATCTTCAAATAAAATGTGAAATGAAGAAAGTAATTTATCTTTTGTTTCTTAATGAGAAAATGCAAAAGTCTGTGGCTTCCTAACATTGACACTGAACACTGAAAATCTTTATTTCATCTGAGGGACACATATCCTTTGGAAACCAGCATACAGCAGTCCTTGGATCTGAAACAGGACAGGATCACTTTCAAAAATAGTACATACATCAGAAAGCAAACATGGTCATCTGGGGTATTAGGAGGAGAAGGGGCTTGGGCTTGGACAGGATGAGGGCAGGAATGGCTGATGGCAGACCATGGAGAGACCAGACCCTGCACTTTACCTGGTTCCCACTCCCTCTTTAGGAAGCATCCCTCTTCATATCAGGCGGTGTTTGTAAATCATGCCTCTGTGAGCATGGGTGGAACACCATACTTAGCTTCCTGAAGAACCCACAAACTGTCTACCACATTCGTGTCCATAGTCCTTTGCCATTTTACGGTCCCACCAGCAGTGAATGAGCATTCCTTTGCCTTTCTCCACATCTTCTCCACACTTCTCCTGGTATGTGGAAAGCCTATGCTTCAACCAAATGAGGTCCCAGGTTCAGTATCTCACCCTGGAATCTCAAAAAAAGCAAAACAAAACAAAACAAAACAAAACAAAAAACAATTCAAAGCCAAATACTTGGCTACCACAGTCACAGAAATTCCTCTATTGTTTTATTATTTCCATGAATACAATACACCAGTTTGTTATTTCAATTATATTACAAATTCTCCTACCTGGATTTCCTGTTCACAGAAATCCTTTAAATAAAATACCTACCAAGAGGTAACAGCATCTGAAAATAGTTTGGGTTTCTCCCTCCATCCATATCATCATCAGAACTAATGGGGATGCCTAGGGCCAACATGACCATGTGGCCACTACACGGCATTAATCTGCATCTTCTGCCCAAAGCATCAGAGCTGCAAAAGGGGGACTGGATATCTGTGGAGTCTGGGAGAAACCAGGACCCCATATAGGACACAGCGAACTGTCAGTCTTCCACAGGGAACTCAGAGGAGGAGACTGCTCATAGGAAGGCTGGTGGGAAAAGACACAATATGAGCAGGATTCTGCTGACCAAAAATAGCATTTGCCCTGAGCTCAGGGAGTGATGGATGGGGTAGGGACTAAAAGGGACAGGAGGAGTGGGAAAGGAGTTAAAAATGTCATGTTTCCATGAAATTAAAAGCATGTACAATTGTTTGAGAGAACCTGAGAACAGAGTGACACAGAAGCCTGTTGCGGACATTGAAGTTAATATGTATAGACATTTAAAAATGTAGACCCAATATTGGTGTGAATGATTCTGTAAGTAAATATATCCACAGTTAGTTTGGCCTCACTGGCCCCAGGGCCTATAGCCAGCCTTATTTAGGCAACTGTCAGAGGTAGGAGGTTGGGGTGTGGCCTAGAAACCAGGGCAGAAAGAGACCCAGGTGGGACTTTCCCTGATTTAGGAGTCCCTGGGAGAGCTTAATTTTGAGAAGTCAGTTGGCTTTAAAAAGAATCAAGAAGCCATTACAAATGGCATTACTTGGCCTACAATTGTCTCTTAATAAACAAACATCTACCTACCAAGAAATGAAAGGCCTTCCAAATGGTGTGTCATCCTGTGCACCAGACCTTGGGGATACATTCCATGGAGGAGTCTTCCCCTGGAAAGAATCCCTCCACATTGAAAAGTCCTCATCCCACATAGGGACAGGGACAAATGCATTTGTGGGAGGGGCTTAGCATTGTTGGTAACACTGATGAGTCATCTCAGACATAGTAGCTTTAAAATTCTCAAAGCTGGCTTGCCTAGCTGTCCCTTTTACAGAAAAGTATCTTGAGAATATACCTATGAAGAAATGAAGCTATTTTGAGATCTTTAGGGCACAGCCAAGCTCAAATAATTACATAGCTAATTGTCTTAATATTAGCACAATAAGCCTTTTTTTTTTTTTTAGCCATTTAGTATTAACCAGCTTTACATACCCCAGGAACCTGGCACAATATAGGCCCTCAATTTGTAGGCTAGGCATGGATGCTCATAAGGCCCCAAGCTTCCTTGGACTCCCTGGCCCTGCTTCCCCTTCAGGGAACTCCTTCCCACCTATGGCCTCTGGAAGTTTCCTGCAGGGGAATCTGCCTACAAAGCGGTCAATACCAAACCACCTATGACTAAATTGTGTGTCCTACAATCTATTGGTCATGTCTTCTTGGTCAACTCCAATGTCCTCCATTTAAATTCTCTACTATTGCTCATTCTGCTAAAGTGCTTCTTATGGTCACTGAGCATGTGAATTGTGGAATTTCCTTTCTGACTCCAAAGGGACTTTGTCTAGTGTTCCTTTGCTTTTTCTTTAGCTACCCCAAGGGCAGAGAGGGTGGGTGTGGGAGTGGAGCACAGACCTTTGTCCCAGATTCATAGAGGGGAGAGGTCCCAGTTGGGGAACATGTGATGGGGAGTCAAGAAGGAGGAGCAGGAGCCAGGGAGCATCCTACCTGAACCAAGTCCCCTCTGTCCACATTTTATGCCAGCTCAGTCTCCCGGGACCAGTCTCCAACTGTGGCACTGAGAACATCACAATCGGACATCTTTGGCATAGCCTTGGTCCATTGCTTCATATGACCCTTCTGCCCCCAAGCTGCTTGGCTCCCTGCATGGAGGCCCTGCCCTCTCAGAGCCCTCCCTCTCTCCTGCTCATCAACCCTCTGCCCTGTCTTTTTAGGAGATGTCCATAGAGATCTCAAACTTTCATGTGGGTAGAAGCTAAATGTCTGTCTCCATGCCAGTGATTCTCAAATGGGGCTAGGAAAGTGAGGAATGGGAATGTCCCAGACTTGGGAGTTTCCCAGAGGTCCTGCAATTTTTAACCTGCCACCTGGGGGTGGGGAAGTTGGAAGAAGTTTTGAGTGGAGAAGAGCATGTGGCTTTATCCCAGCTCCATCTACACTGAAGCTTCTAGCTTTCAGAATGTCTGCATTTGAAAGAAGTGATTAAAAGCTGCTAGTGGGTTTAGAAGCAAAGGCTAGGGATTGCATCTTAAGTGATGAACCAAACCTGAAATCATCTACAGGAAATCATTCACAGACAATTAACATAACTTGGTTAGAGTCACCTCCATGATCCAGTGTTATACTGCCTGACATCCTTCCATCTGAGCATAGAAGCTTCCTGTGGAAAAACCAAGCAAGGCAAGTAGGTCCTAAGCTGAATGCCCCAAGAAAGTACACCTACCTCCTCAGGTGGGTGCCTTTCCCAGGACATGTGGGAACCTATTTCCATGTGCCATCTTGTCAGTGGCTAATTCCCTTCTGCAAAAGTGGCAGTCCACCAGGGTCTTGATTCTGAAGATGCTTACAAAAACCTACTAAGAGCCAGACAATATTGGGGCTGAAATTCAATGAGTGTTTTAAGCAAAGTGTCCATGGTGATGAAATATTTGGGGGTGAGGCTTTTATCCTGGAACTGCTCTTCCTTATAGCTCTGCTTTGGGGTCTAACTCTGGCTGAGAAAGTCCTAGGAAGGCCTGTGGTACGAGGATGGCAGGGGAAGACCACAGTTTGTCTAGTCGAGGGCCACTACCTGGAGCTGATGACCCCATTGACCTAAGGATGCAGAGACCACTGATCCCTAGATCATGGGGAAGGGCAGGTGGGGACCATCTGTGATTTTGTGTATACAATTGTCAGGATTTCTGTTTATTCCAGGTCAGGTGTTAAAGCATTAATAACTATAGTGCAGACAGCAAGAGCAAAAGAGGTCACTTTCAGGTGTCACTGTTGGATAAAAAGTGTTCTTATAGCCAGGATACAAGATCTTAATTATATATGAGATTTACATACATATTCTGTAAATCTGTGGCTTGTCTTTTCTTTCTAACAGTCTTTCTATGAAGATATGTCTTTAATTTTAATCGAGTTAATTTCATCAGTTTTTATTGTTGATGTCATTTGGTGTTCCTTAAGTATTATCAAGTAAAATTGTCAATTTCAGTTTCCACTTTGGACTCCCTTTCAAAGACCTGTTTGACTTTCCTTGCAGTAATGTAGCTTCATAGGAAACCATTTCTCTTTCCTTAGGGTGTCTTTAGGGTCCCAATTGATCTTGGGGGTGTCTGTTCTCATCAGCAGGATGGTGGCTGTACCATGTGTGATTGTTTGAACACTCAGTGTTGAAAAATCCATGATTTCTGCACTGAATTATCTTAGCATATCGACAGAAAACCTATTGGCCATATATGGATGCCTACAGGGTCCTCAACTCTGAACATGCTTATAGAGACCTACTAAGTGCTAGATGCTTTCAGGGCTGTAATTCAATTGGTATTTTAGGCAAGGTGTCCATTGTGGTGACATATGTGGGGATGGGACAAAGACCATGACAGCCCTTCCATATAGCTGTGCTTGGGATCTGACCATGGCTGAGAAAGTGCTGGGGAGTCCTGGGGAAAGAGGATG
>JAQZBX010037203.1:13789-23985 GCA_029593785.1 Cabassous unicinctus | reverse complement strand
AAAGCTCTGCTATAGGATATCCCTTGAAATGTAGTACATATGTGTATGCTCCGCAATCTTGAACTAGACGTACTACATTTCAAGGGATATCCTATAGCAGAGCTTTGGGGGCTTTGGGTGGAAATTATTTCATTTTTATTATCAATTTCTCTGGAAAAGTAGTGTCACTTAACCATCATTCTCTCTTCATGTCCTATTTAAATGAATGTAGATAAATATATTAAATATGTCATGATTTTCCAAGAAGATAAGTAATAGGGGATAGGGGGCATGAGAGATTTAAACATATTTTGGGAAGACAAAAGTATTTGAAGAGGGTTGATTGATAAACAAGGCCAGAATAGAAAGAAAGGGTGGCAATGGAAAATAAATATTTTCTAAGTAAAATTCCAACGAGAATATTTTCAACATTCAAACTTTTATGTTTAAGTCTACAGCCACCCCCCAGGTTAATGAACAATTCACAGTGATTATTTTTTCCCCTTAGGATCCATTTGTCTCTATAATCTGGCTTTCATTGCAAATGCACTCCCCATAAACCAAGCCTGAGTCTCAAATACAGACAGGGATCAATTTCTACATGAAGATTCTCAGCCCCAGGCCTATTGGGAAATGTGGATAAGCAACTCCTTTAGTATATCTGAACATCTTGTTATTAACAAAGATTATAGGCATGAAGAAGGAGAGAAGGCATTTGAGCTAAAACCAGGAGAATTAATTAAAGATCTGTTTATGGAGAAGTAGCATCCTGCCACAGCTAATCTCCTGACACACAAGTAAAGGCAGCAAGCATTCACTTGCCACAAATAAATAAATAAATAAATGAGAAGTGTTTTTTAAAGATATTTAAATAAATTTCTGTGATAAATTGGGACAGCCAACATGGCTATTTTCCCTCCAGAATAGAACTCTTCCAATTCTTTTAGTGATTAGGAGGAAGAAAAGGAATTCCAGGCATAATAAATGCTTTGTTAACTGTAAACAGGAAAGTTAAACCTACCAGGTAGGAAGCCCCACCCAGATATATGGGCTTCCTATGAGATTTCCTATTCACTTACTCTCTTTTTTAACATATCAATTTTATTGATACATATTAATAAAGCATAAATCCATCCAAAGTGTACATTCAATGGCATTTGATATAATCACAAAGTTCTGCATTCATTACTCCAATCATTTTTAGAGCATTTTCATTATTCCAGTAATAATAATACTAAAAAACAAAAACCAAAAAAACAAACAAAACTCATCATCTCTGAATCTCTCTATGCTTCCCCTGCCATACATAGCTGCTATTGTTTCCTTCTCTCTAGTATATTGGCATTTATATTTTGTAAAAACAATCTTATATATGCAATATCACCCATATTCACATTTTACATGAAGTTTCACTATGTTATCAGCCCCATGTTACATTTTTTAGCTTTCCTTCTAGTAATATAAATGTCTTTAGGCTTTTCCTTTCAACCACAGTCAGACCCATGTAATGGCTCTGCTAGTCACAAACATTTCCATTTATTTCCAAAGTCTCACCATTTTCATTTATTTCCAAAGATTTAAAAACAACCTTCCAACCAATTCTGCAAAGATTAACCATAGGCTTTCCATTCTCTACCCTCATTCTATTTTCCGGTGACCTATGTTCTAATTATTAATTCCATGAGTTTACATAATATATTTAATTCATACTAGCACAATCTTAGAGTATTTGTACTTTTGTGTCTGGCTTGCTTCACTCAACATAATGTCCTCCAGGTTCATCCATGTTGTCATCTGCTTCATGACTTCATTTTTTCTGACTACTGCATAATATTCCATTGTGTGCATATACCACAATTTGTTTACCCATTCATCAGTTGATGGACACCTGGGTTGTTTCCAACTTTTAGGCTATCATGAATAACGCCGCTGTGAACATCGGTGTGCAGAGGTCTATCCGTGTCACTGCTCTCAATTCTTCTGGGTATATACCTAGCAATGGTATTGCCATGTTCCATGGCAAATCTATATTCAACTTCCTTAGGAACTGCCAAACAGTCCTCCACAGTGACTGTACCATTCTTCATTCCCACCAACAGTGAATAAGTGTTCCTATCTCTCCACATCCTCTCCAGCATATGTAGTTCTCTGTGCCATTCAAATAGGTGTGAAATAATATCTCATTGTAGTTTTAATTTGCATTTCCCAAATCGCTAGTGATGTTAAACATTTTTTCATGTATTTCTTAGCCATTTGTATTTCTTCTTTGGACAATTGTCTTTTCAAGTCTTTTGCCCATTTTTTTAATCAGATAGTTTGTTATTTTATTGTTGAGTTGGATGATCTCTTTATATATCATGGATGTTAAACCCTTATCGGATATGTGATTGCCAAATATTTTCTCCCATTGAGTCGGCTGCCTTTCCATTCTTTTGACAAATTCCTTTGAGGTGCAAAAGTCTTTAATTTTGAGGAGGTCCCATTTATCTATTTTTTTCATTTGCTGCTCATGCTTTGGGTGTAAGGTTTAAGAAACTATTGTCTACCATAAGATCTTGAAGATGTTTTCTTACATTTTCATCTAAGAGTCTTATGGTTGTTTTTATATTTAGGTCCTTGATCCATTTTGAGTTAATTTTTGTATAAGATGTGAGATAGGGGTCTTCTTTCATTCTTTTGGATATGGCTATCCAGTTCTCCCAGCACCATTTGTTGAATAGACTGTTCTGGCCCAGCTGGGTGGGCTTAACAGCCTTGTCAAAAATCACTTGACTGTAGATATAAGGGTCTATTTCTGAGTACTTGATTCTGTTCCATTGGCCAGTTTGTCTGTCTTTAAGCCAGTACCATGCTGTTTTTACCACTGTAGCTAAGTAATATGCTTTACAGTCAGGAAATGAGAGTCCTCCAACTTTGTTCTTTCTTAAGACAATTTTTGCTATTTTGGGTCCCTTATCCTTCCAAATTAAATTTGGTTATTGACTTTTCGATTTCCGCAAAAAAGGCTGTTGGGATTTTTATTGGGATTACATTGAATCTGTAATTCTGTTTGGGCAGAATTGACCTGTTAATGATATTTAGTCTTCCAATCCATGAGCACAGAATGTCCTTCCATTTATTTACGTCTTCTTCAGTTTCTTTTAGCAATGTCTTGTAGTTTTCTGAATACAGGTCCTTTATGTCCTTGGTTGTGTATATTCCTAAATATTTAATCATTTTAGTCACTAATATAAGTGGAATTTTTTTACTGATTTCCTCCTCAGATTGCACATCATTAGTGTATAGAAACACTATGCAATTGATTTTTGCATATTAATCTTGTATACCTCCAATTTGCTGAACTTATTAGTTCTAGTAACTTTGTTGTGAATTTTTCAGGGTTTTCTAGATATAATATCATATCATCAACAAATAGTGAAAGCTGTACTTCTTCCTTCCCAATAAGCGTGTCTTTTATTTTGTTTTTCTAGCCTAATTGCTCTAGCTAGAACTTCTAGCACAATATTGAATAATAATGCTGATAGTGGGCATCCTTGTCTTGTTCCTGATCTCAGCAGGAAAGATTTCAGTCTTTCACCATCGAATACAATGCTACTGTAGGTTTTTCATATACGTAATTTACCATACTGAGAAAGCTTCCTTCTATTCCTATCTTTTAGGGTGTTTTTATCAAGAAAGGGTAATGTATTTTGTCAAATATCTTTTCTTCATCAGTCGAGAATATCATATGATTTTCTTCTTCAGTTTATCAATGTGGTTTATTACACCAATTGATTTTCTTGTGTTGAACCACCCTTCCATAACTGGGATAAAACCAACTTGATTGTGATATATAATTCTTTTAATGTGCTTTTGGATTCAGGTTGCAAGTATTTTGTTGAGGATTTCTGCATCTATATTCAGTAGAGATATTTGTCTGTAATTTTCCTTTTTTGTAGTATCTTTATCTGGTTTTGGTATTATGGTGATGTTGGCTTCATAGAATAAATTTGGTAGTGTTCTTTCCTGTTCAATTTTTTGGAAGAGCTTGAACAAGATTGGTATTAGGTTGTCTTTGAACTGCTAGAATTCACCTGTGAAGCCATCTGGCCCTGGGATTTTCATCTTTGGGAGGTTTTTGATGACTGTTTTAGTCTTTTCACTTGTGATTGGATCATTGAGGCATTCTATTTATTCTAGAGTCAATGTAGGTGGTTCGTGTGTTCCTAGGAATTTGTCCATCTTATCTACATTTTCTCATTTTTTGGCATAGAGTTGTTCTTAGTATCCTCTTATGATCTCTCTTATTTCTGTGGGGTTGGTGGTAATGTCCCCCTTCTCATTCCTGATTTTATTTATTTGTGCCTTCTCTCTTTTCCCATTTGTCAGTCTAGTTAAGGGTTTGTCAATTTTGTTGATTTTCTCAAAGTACCATCTTTTGGTTTTGTTGATTCTCTCTAATGCTTTTTGTTGTTGTTGTTCTCAATTTCATTTTTTTTCTGCACTGATCTTTACTTTTTCTTTCCTTGGCTTTTTGGTATCAATTTGCTGTTCTTTTTCTAGTTCCTAGGTGTGCAGTTTCTAGGTATGCAGTTAGATCTTCAATTTTAGCTCTTTCTTCCTTTTTAATGTAAGCATTGAGCAATATTAATTTCCCTCTCAGAACTGCCTTTGTAGTGTTCCATATATTTTGATATGTTGTGTTCTTATTTTCATTCATCTCAAGATATTTGCTGAATTCTCTTGCAATTTCTTCTTTAACCCACTGATTATTTAAGAGTGTGTTGTTGAATCTCTATATATTTATGAATTTTCCATTTTTTATCCATTATTGATTTCCAGCTTCACTCCATTATGATCAGAGAAAGTGTTTTGTATAATTTCAATCTTTTTAAATTTATTGAACTTGTCTTGTGACCCAACATATGGTCCATTTGGAGAAGGACCTATGAGAACTTGAAAACAATGTACATCCACTGCTTTGGGATGCATCACTCTATAGATGTCTGTTAGGTCTAGTTCATTTATCATATTATTCAAGCTCTCTGTTTCTTTATTTATACTCTGTCCAGATGTTCTTTCCAATACTAAGAATGGTGTATTGAAGTCTCCAACTTTTATTGTAGAGACATCTATTTCTCCCTTCAGCTTTGCCAGTGAATGTTTCATGTATCTAGGGGCACAGAGGTTAGGTCCATTAATATTTGGTATAGTTATTTCTTCTTGCTGAATTGCTACTTTTATTAATATATAGTGACCTTCTTCATCCTTTATAACAATTTTGCATTTAATATCTATTTTTTCCGATATTATTACCACTACTCCAGCTCTGTTTTGGTTACAATTTGCATGGGATATCTTTCTCCAGTCTTTCACTTTTAACCTGGTTGTGTCCCTACATCAGAGTGAGTTTCTTATAGACAACAAAATGATGGCTCATAATTTTTTTATCTATTCTATCAGTCTTTGTCTTTTGATTGGGGAGTTCAAGCAATTAACATTTGTTGTTATTACTGTAAAGGCATTACTTACTTCATCCATTTTGTCCTTCAGCTCTCTGTTGTTATATAATTCCATTCTGTGTCTTCTTACCTTTTAATTTATCTTTCCTAATAACCTTCATTTCCACACTCTTCTCCAAGTATCTCACCCTTGTTTTCTCCTCTCAGGATGCAGCACTCCTTTTAGTATCTCTTGTACTTCTGGTATTTTTGTAATATTTTCTCAGTTTTTGTTTGTGAAGACTTTGAACTCACCCTCATTTTTGTAAGACAGCTTTGCCAGATACAGAATTCTTGGCTAGCAGTTTTTCTTTTTCAGTACCTTAAAAACATCTGCCTCCATGGTTTCTGATGAGAGGTCAGCACTTAATCCTATTTGGTTTCCCTTTTATGTGATACTTTGCTTTTCTCTTGCTGCTTTCAGAATCCTCTCTTTTTCTCTAATATTTGTCATTCTGAATAGTAAGTTTCTCGGGGTAGGTCTATTCAGATTTATTCTGTTTGGGATGCATTGTCCTTCTTGGATATTGATATTTATTTCTTTCATAAGGGTTGGGAAGTTTTCGGTCATTATTTCCTCAAATATTCTTTCTGCTCCTTTCTATTCTCTTCTCCTTCTATGACACCAATAATGCATATGTTTATACGTTTTGTGTTGTTATTCAATTCCCTGAGTCCCTGTTCCATTTTTTGCATTAACTTCTCTTTCTGTTCTCCTGTCTTTTCCAGTTCAAACTTTTTGTCTTTAAAATCACTAATTCTGTCTTTGAACAATTCAAATCTACTCTTATGTGCCTCTAATGTATTTTTAATCTCATCCATCATGTCCTTCATTCCCATAAGATCTGTTACCTTCTTTGCAGACTTTCAAATTGTTCTTTATGCTTATCCAGTGTCTCCTTAATATCTTTTATCTCTCTAGTCATATTTTCTTTCAATTCTTTAAATTGATTAAGGAAAGTTTTGCATTTAAGACCTCTGGTGGATGACTTCCTCATAGATTTAGGGCAGCTCGATCCAAGGTATTTGGATTCTAAGGCATCTTAAAGAATTTTGCATCCCAAGCATGGCAGGAAACAGCACAGCCATTGGACTTGCTTTGTGAAGGGTGAAAGAGGCACATAAGTGGGAAAACCATAAATGTATCAGCAATGAAAGGGACCACACCAATCCTTGAGCACAGCTTAACACTTTGTTATCTGTGAGCAATCTTGGAGTAAGAGGACCAATAAAAATAAAAAAGATTACATATCCTACCCATCTAGTGGGATGAGACACAGATTCAAACCAAAATTGCTTTAAAGAAAACAATTAAATTTCTCACATACTTGAATTTGTTCTTGAGAGATCAAACCTTCCACAGAGAAACCATATATTCATTGTGGCTTCAAGTGTGTTTTTAATTAGCAATAAGCAGTTGCCACTGATTGCTCTAAGGAAGTCCATGGTAATGATAATTATAGTAGCCAATATATTCTTACATAGGGCTTTAGAAAGCAAAAATACACACTTTCACAAATCATTTGTTCCTGATAATAGTTTTGTCAGAAAATGAGATATTATTATCAACATTGTCTATGAGGAGAATGAGAATCAGAGTGGTTGATATGATTAGAAAATGTTAACCATCTAGCAGATGCCAGAAAAGTGACAGAAACCCCAGACTTTGTGACCTCTATTTTGCCCTACAGAAAAAGGCACAACAATATTGTAGTTCCAGTTTCTTTTAATATGGTTCTGAAGAGAGAAGAATGCAATGTGGAGACAGAGAACTATTTCATCTTTTCTTGGTTTATATTTGATTTTCCATCTCACTCATTTTGTGCCCCAAGAATGGGGATAGTGGGATAGTGTGAGCAAGCTAAGTGCAGCCAGAAGGTACAGAAATAGACCCAGAGCAAAGTTTAAGAAGGCAAGCTCAAGGAACAGATGGGCTGAAGGAAACATCCATATTAAGAGACTGTGCAGAGAGGAACTAGACAAACAGAAGCTGGGACAACAACAACAAAAAACTCAAATGGGCTCGGAAATAAATGATTCATTTTGGGCATGGTGGTGCATGGAGTGACCTGATGTATACAACTTTTCCAATACTCAGTTTTCTCATCTAGGAAGATGAGGCTAATAATAAACCATCCTATAATATTTCTTTGCAGATAACAAGAGAAAATGGAGGCAAACTATAAAACAAAAGATTGTAAACTATAACATACTTTACAAATGAGAGTTAATATTATTTCCTGTTTGTTCATTTACAGAATTTCAAAAAGAATATAAAGACTTTAGATAGGGCAAGCATAACCTGAGGGGAGAAGGCATCAAAATGCTAATCCCCAGAATGAAATTTTTAGAGCTGTGATTTGCATATAGCCTAAAATCCCTTTGAAAGAAGCTAGAATGCATTTAGTTACCTTTAAAACCACATATTGAGTTGTTATTAATTTATTATAAATGAGGCAATGTTTTCCTTCTAAAAAGTTCTCTTCTCCATTGTGCCAAAGGCACCAGTAGAAAATTTAGAGTGTTTTATATTCCATAGAATATGCATAGTGGTATCAATAATAAATAGCATTTTCCACAGTGTAGAGTGTGAGCCAGTAGCTCAGAGAGCAGAGACACTCTTGGTGATGTGAGCTAAAAATACCTAGGTGACAAATTTCAGGAAAGAAAGGGAAAGAAGAGACTTCTGTGTTCATTACCCAAGGGTTGAACTTTGTCTGAATAGTCCACCGTGCCCTTATTATCTCCTCTCAGTAATACTGAGTATTAAAACTTTTCACACTCGGCTATGACCCACCTTCCCCAATGCAGTGCATCTTTCATTATCATAACAGAATGATTTCCCATGCCTAGTACTTCCACTTATCTTTCAAGAAAAATCTTGAACAGTCCTGGCAACATAAGGCACAAGTTTATTAATATGATGAAAAGCTTGTTGAATGCAAAAGTGCATGGCATTTTTAAAACCTTGGTGAGTTACTGCATATGGATAACATCTCTAAAATCAGTGTGCTGAGTGTCTCCTCCAGTAAGCTTGTCTGAGTATAGAAACAAGCTAAGTGGTTACAGTCTTGCTGGCATATTTCCACAGCACTTTGGTTTTGCCACAGCCCTACTCAAAGACAAAGAAAACTAACAGGAGACTGTAGGACATTGAATCATGAAGCTAAAGGAGACCTAATTGATACACAAATAAAGGGAAGAAATAGCCTGTAAACATAAGTGTTAGATGACTATTTTAAGATGTGATGAATACAGACTTACAACTTCCTTATTACCATTTGTGTACCCTAAGTGGTATTGAAAATTTAGTTATGCTGTCAAAATAAACAAAATCCTGCAGGTTTTAAATCTGAATTTGAAAGGTTAGTATATGAGGTTTTTTTGTTTTTAGGTACCAGGGCTGGGGATTGAACCCCAGAGTGGGAAGCCAGTACATGACCCTTAGCTACATCGGCTCCCCTGAGTTGGCTTTTTCATTTGTTTGCTTGGTTTTTGTTTTGTTTTTAGGAGGCACCAGGGACCAAACCTGGGACCTCCCATGTGGGAAGCAGGCACTCAACCACTTGAGCCATATCCACTCCCCAATATAAAAGGTTTTGACCCAGGTGATGGAATAATGTATCTTTGGGACAACAGAATATTAAATTCTTCAAATTTCATAACCTTCAAATCCCATATAAAAATCCATTATGTAGCATTATGGCCACTGGGGCAGAAAAATCAACTCAATGAGCTCATCAGATATGTTTTACATATTAAGAAAAGAAAAGAAAGAAAAAAATTCATGGAACTGTTATGAAGAGATAGAATTAGAGATTACATAATTTACATATTGGGGAAACATTTGGTTGTGGAAGGAGTGAATTAACACTTTTAACACTGGAGTTCTAGACTTGCTTCAATAAAACATTTAATGGATAAATTTGGACAAGTCCCTTTATTTGAAAGTCAGTTTCTACCTATGTAAAAATGAGATGATAATAACTTTAATGCCTATTCAAGAGAGTTATTGAAAAAGGACCTCAGAAAGTACATAGGAAATTTCCTCGCAAATTATATATATATATGTACACTTATGTACATATATATGTATATACATACGCATATGTAACTGTAAATTATTAGTGATGATCTAATGCATAAGTATGTGTGTGTGTCTGCCTAAGAGTAAATATTAATTATTCCTTTTTCCAAATCAAACAAAATTGATTTAATTTTACCCATTTCTTGTGAAATTTCCAAGAATTAGATAAGGAGACGTGTGTATTGAGGTATCACTCTGGGAAAGTTAAAAACATTCAAACAAAGTTAACTTCCTCCATAGTTCTAATCTGTATAAAATTATACATGCACAACTAAATAACATTTTTTTTGCCTTGTAAAATGAAACCACAGTTTTTCTATTTGTGACTACATACCACATACCAAGTTTAAAAAAGAAAAAAAAAAAAGGAAAAATTCTGGATTTTTGTAGGGGAGAAGAATGTATATTAGGAAATAGGGCCAATAAACCCCAAAATAACTTTTTAATTAGCTAAAAAATCTCTACTACAATTAATACAATATTTCATCAATATATAACTTTTTTGTTATCTTCTAGAGAATTATTTTACCATTCTGGGTTGTTCTTTATGTTTGAAACTGAATCCATCTGGTTAATTATTCATCATATAGTACATTTATTTGTTGTCTAAAAATTAATTTCTGATATTCCTTTCTAAACATGCTCTTCCT
>JAQZBX010037203.1:0-13689 GCA_029593785.1 Cabassous unicinctus | reverse complement strand
GCAACAGCTCTACCTAAAAGATCATCCTCCTTCCTTCTTGCCCCTTGACAGCAAGTTCTCAGTTCATAGTCAGAATGATCCTTTCAAAATTTAAATTATCGTCTAACTCCCGTACTCTGGACCATCCATGGATTCCCATCTCACTCCCTTTACTGCTGCCCTTGTTCACTCGGTTTCAACCACAAAGCCTGCTTGCTATTCCTAGAAACCACAAACATTCTCCCACATGTTCTGTCCCCTCCACCTGAAATGTTCTTCTTCCAGATACCTATTTACCTCCCTTTTTCACTTCCTTCTGGTCTTTGCTCAATGTCACTTTCTCAATGATAGACACAATGACCAACATATTTAAAGTTGTATCCTCCATCTTTCTCTATCCTAACTCTCTTATTTTTATTTTCATCCTTAGCACTTACCACTGGCTGGTCTAGTATAAGTCTTGCTTGTTTGTTTATTGTCTGTCAACCCCTCCTACCCTTTCTAGAATATAAGCTGCAATGACAATAAGAATATTTGTCTTGTTTTTCTTTCATCATTGCACCTCCCAACAACTAGAAAAGTGTCTGCACAATGGGACATTCCAAAGATTAATCAATGAAATAATGAATTTGTTTCAGACAATGGAAGGAAGAAGCAAACAGTCTCATTTCCTAGGTCTAGAGACATTAATGTGACAATTCTCCTTGGATGTAGACAAAGTTTCCAGGGAAAATCTTGAGTTAAGAGTCCGCACATAAATTACTATGAGGAAAGTGTATAGAGATGTGAAAACCACATTATCTTCCAATATTTGTTTTTTAAAAACCTGGTCAATGCATAGCTTATAGTAGGCATGTTTCTTTTGTTGTTGTTGTTTTTAATCTAACTTGACTTACCCTCTTAGGTGAAGCAATGATATTCTGAGAGACAACACTTTGCTTAGTTATACTCCAAAAATTGAGTATCTGATTCATACAACTGGAAGACTGAGATTTCTCATCAGCAGAATAGGGATCACATCAGCCATATTATCCACATTATAGAGTCGTGGACATGTGGATCTATATTTTGTTTATATAGCTTAATGGCATATCTGAGAGTAAGAAGGTGACAATGTGTTCATTTTTCAGTATTAGAATCATGGTTAAGAGGACAGACTCGGAAGCCAGCTTTCTGAGTGTGAACTCTGATACCTCCATTCACTCTCTATGTGAAGTTGGGCAAGTTACTTAATTTTTTGCACCTCAATTTTCTCCTCTGTAGTGCAGAAAATTTGGAATAGTAGCCTCACAGGGTTGTTGTGAGGGTGAAACAAGTTAATATATGTAAAGATACTGTGGCAGAATTAACTCATAATAAGCACTCCACAGTTTTAACTGTTAAATTTAATCTAAGAAATATCAGGGTTTCAAACATTGGTTTCTGTCAAAATAGACAGCGTCGAACCAATATAGCTTAAATATCCAAAAAGCTTTAAGCCCAGCCTCATTTCCCCAAAGGGAGGAAAGAATCTTAACTGTAATGTAATGTAGAATGTTATATTCAAATCAACCGAGTGAAATAGAAAGTGGTGGACATAAAAAATTCTGGACAATGAATATAGATTTTAGTAGAGAAACAACGATGAACAATATCTGTCTGGGAAGAAAAGATATTAACTGTGACAAAGAAAACCATATTCATATTTTGTATTTTAACAACATCACTGATATAACTGGCAAAATGGGCTGAATAAGTAAGATCTTTTGGATGTTTATTTTTATTCTCTTTATGAATTCAGATAGCAACAGAGAAAGCACTGAACCTTCTCATTATATAAGCAACTCAAGTTATTTTGCTTAAGGTACACACAAAGAGAAGGGCAGAGGAATCCATTCTCTTTCTTTCTTATTGAAAGGTATAAATTGTCAAATCGGCAAAGTGTAAGCCTGAAATATCATATTTCCACAAAGCACAGGTACCAGAGAGATGTCATTAAGTGTGCCTCTTCACAGATTTTGAAAAGAAGTTGCTCGATTTTTCCTTTTAATCTTGAATTCTAAGCAATTTAGCCATTAAGTAAAAGCACTAGTTTTGGAAGTCAGGTGAGTATTTTATCTCAAGTTCAAAATTACTATTCTATTTTAAATGCCATAGTATTTCATATGTTTGGTAGAAAGCACAGCCAGATTCATGAGTTTGAAGGCACAGAAACAGAGTTGAGTAGCCAAATCATGGTGATGTTTAACAAAAATTAAGTCAGAATATCTGTAAGATTGTTTGAACTACCCAGAAAGAAGAGAAGAATATTGTAAGGAGACCTTTTGGAACTGGGGAGATGATCATCAATTTTAAAACTAATAGGGAAAGATTTTGACTAAAAGGGACTGTGAATCTACTTTTTAAAATAAAAGTCTGATTTTGCCATTCCTCTGCCTAAAATCCTTCAGGGGCCTCCCTTGCTTACAGAATAGAACCCTCCCCCTTAGATTAGCACCCACTTGTCCTCACAAGCTCCATTGCTTGGTTATTTCAGGGTCTCCTTTCCCTGATGCCACTGATACTCTACTTATCACAAGAAGTCCTTGCTCTTCACCTGTTTTGCCATGTCCTCTCTCAGCTTTGTAACTTCGACATGCTGGCTTCCTCTAACTGAAAGTTATTAGGGTTCATCTGATAATCACTCTTGACATGCAAACATCACCACACATCTTCAGATACTGAATCCAGCCAATACTTTCTGTAGAAAGCCTCCTATATCCTCCACTTGATGACCTCTTTAGATTCCGAGGGATCTGATAGGACCGTGTGCATAACTTTAGCCAGATACGTAGAGTGGATAGTCAGCATTCATTCATCTGCCATCACTGTAAGCGTCTCTCCTTCAGGAAAAGCACTATTTTTAATTGTATTTGCATTCTCAGGAATGAATGCTTGATGCATAGAAAAGACCCCAAATTGCTTCTTTCCTTTTTGATGAAGGAAGACTTTTTGAATCATAAAAAAAGTTTGTCTATAAAACCCAGATTTTTTGAGGTATTTCTCCTTGTCAGAGAGAGAAATATTATAATTTTGGTACTCCCTTCTATGATTTTCATAATCGAGCATTTGGGTATCATTTTGTGGCCATGCCAATGAGCCCATTGGACTTACTTAACTGTAATGTAATAGTTTATCCTACTGAAGGCACCTTACTTTTTGCTGATGTGATAATGACAGTCTATTATGAGTCCATTAGGGTATTCCTTATGGAACCAACACAGGAAACAAATGCTGTAATTTGCAGATTAATATTCAGTTATATGTATAAAAAAGAGACTGATTCTTTCTTCCAAATGATCCTATGCTATTTGGTATCTGTCATGGAGAAGGGGTCAATAGGGGAAGGCCAGATATTATAGTGAAATGATATAAGTGCAATCTCAAGCAAAGCTGAATATACTCAGAAGCTCCTCCAGGAGCCATTTCAAATTCAGCTGATGTTGGTTTCCTCTACTTCTTTATGCCATTTCATTTTCTAACTTTCAGATCTAGAGTTTCCCATTACCTAATACCTGATATGAACACTTGTCTAAACAGGATATGGGACTCATTTTCCCCTGAATGCTAAAAAAAAAAAAAAAATGGCAGTAGAAAAAAACATTTATTACCTGAAGGAATCCAGCCCTCTTAAATTTCACTGTCATGTTAAAATAAAAAAGATGTGGTTCACACTAAAACTAAAGTTAGTTAGTTTGCATTTTGAACCCTGTAGTACATAATGATGGTTTGATCAAGGTCTGAGATGTACAGTAAACTTTTTAAAAGCCATCAATTCAACCAGAATTGCATAGTGTGTCATCTATGAATGGCAGTGTCTTGAGGAAGGTCCAGTTCCTCAGCTAACTAGAAATTCACTCAGATATAAATATTCACATTCATATCCACACTATTCCCAAACAGCTTATAGACTTTGATTTTCTTTGTTTTTCTTCAATTCCATTTTATTTTCTTCATGACCCACCTAAATTCTTCCCTTCTCTATGAAAGTTTTCTTGACAAACTCAGACCTTACTTCAAATTGCTTCAATATTTAGTAATCTGACACCTAATTACACTTTTGATAATTTGAAGCTGTTTAAGGGCAAGGCACTACTCTTAAGTTCCTTGTAATCTCTCCCATAATATAGCAAACATGGAATGCACAATAGCTCAGTGATAATATTGGAATATGCTGATTGTTTTTGAGTTTTGGGAATTCATCGGATTGTTAGTAATCTAACTACATGTGTTACAAACCTATGCCCCTGGAGATATTGTAATTTGTTTTAAAAAAGTAAAACAAAGATCATAAAACAGAGTAATGCTATGCTAAAAAAAGGTTATCAAATACTTATTGACAAGTAATAAATATTTATGAAAATTATTGAACAGAGTACTGCAAATCTTACAAATGAAGAAAAAATATCAGTTATGCTTTAAGAAATTTCAGCCTATCTTGAGAATTAAAGAGTTTCATGATGCTAAGTTCTGAAAAACATATATGTGTGTCCTTATACTTTTTTCAATAAAATGGATAGTGTCTTCATTTATAGAATAAAAAGATACATAAACAATCTTCAAATGGATATATCTCTTTATTTTAATTTATTTTATATCACAGATAATTCATGTCAAATAGGTATTTCTAATGTCAAAATGGTGACAAAACACCATTAAATCTTTAGGAAGCCAAGAGAATGTGCTTAAAGTCTGCTGGTTCCTAATAACCTACAACAATACAAGGTATGAGCTTAAAAAGAGATAGAAAATAGCATTCTTAGATTTGTTTTCTTTTCAATTATATCAAATGAGCCTTTTAAAAAGAGGAAAATTACAGTCAGCTCATGATTAATTCTCTATTGAATGCTTCAATGCTTTCTGCTATTGGTTAAATGGTGGAGCAGTTTGATATTATGAATTTCAAAAAGGGATATAGATTATATTTGTAAACTGGTCTGTTCCTCTGGGCTTGATAACCCTTTGATTATATGAGATTCAGCTGAAACATCTAATTAAATTATGTTAAGATTAGGGTTTTGATTCAACCACATCATTAGAGTGTGACTCAGTTTTGAGTCCCAGCCCCCTTAGTGGGCTGATAAAACAGACTCACACATAGAAATAGACACAGAAAATACGCACAGAGAATACTATGGCCCTGGGGAGATGAGCCTGATAGTTTACAGATGACCTTGTGAAGAGACCAGAGCAGCTGAACCCAGAAAGAAACAAGCTCCAGGGAAGAGAGATGAGCCCTATGCCAGCCTACAGCTGAGATCAGAAGGAGCTGGACCTATGGAGCCTTAAGAGGAAAGAAGAAGGCTAAACCCTTGCCAATATCAGCAGCCATCTTCCATCAACACGTGGCAACAGACTTCAGATGAGAAAGTACCTCTTCTGGTGCCTTGAGTTGGATTCTTTAGGACCTTATAACTGTAAGTTTCTACCCCAAATAAATATCTTTAAAAAAGCCAACAGGGAAGTGGATGTGGCTCAAGTGATTGAGTTCCAGTCTGCCACACAGGAGGTAACAGGTTCGGTTCCTTGTGCCTCTTAAAGAAAACGAGCAAGACAGTGAGTTGATATGACAGGCAGGTGCAGCGAGCTGATGTAGCAAGATTACACAAGAGACATGAGGAAAACATAGTAAGAGACACAACAGAGCGGGTAGCAGAGGGAACCCAAGCAATTAGGCACCTCTCTCCCACATTGGAGCCTGCCACATTGGAGGTCCCAGGTTCGGTTCCCAGTGTCTCCTTAAAAAAGAAGAAGAAGAAGAAGAAGAAGAAGACCAGCACACAACAGATACTGCAAACACAAACAATGAGGGGGTGGGAGAAATAAATAAATAAAATCAATCTTTAAAAAAAAAGCACAACACATTTCTGGTACTTTGCATGAGCAACACTTTTGGCTGACTAATACAGAATTTGGTTCTGGGAGTGGGGTAGTGCTTTTGCAAATACTAAATGTTGGAATAGGTAAGGGGTGTTTTTTGGAGGCCTTGTGAGATGCTTGATGGAAAAGGCCTAGATTGCTTTGAAGAGACTGTTGGTAGTAATATGGAACTATAGTTATTTTTGATAAGCCCTTAGAAGTTAATGATGAAACTATTATTGGAAACTGGAGGAAAGGTGATCCATGCTTTTTAAAGTCACAGAGAGGTTAGCAAGATTAACTCCTGATGTTATATGGAAGGCAGAATTTTAAAATGGCAAGTCTGGTCATTTAACTGAAGAGCTTTCCAAAGAAAACTTGGAAAATGTGGCTTGGCTTCCCCTTGCAGCTTACAGCAAAATGCTAGATGAAAGATATAAGCTGAGAACTGAATTGTTGGGCACAAAGGAAACAGAGACTGATTCCAGAAATTCCAAGCCTTTGGAAAGAAAGTGCCCAGACAATAGTGCTCTATTTGAGGAATTGACTAAACCTGGAACTTGTAAGTCAGGATTTGAAATGCAGTTATCTAGGAAAGACTTGTGGAAAGTCTTACTGTCTGATGGCTTGGACCCCTGCTTCCCGCATGCTAAACCAACAAGCTTTTGCAGAATGAACAAAACCACTGTCATCCTGGACTAAGAGGGACATGGAAGGGAGATATGGAAGGGAAACTGACTTTGAGAAGAAAACCATGGAAGCTGAGATCTGGAATTAAGACATGTCATGTGTACAGAAAGGGTTGGTTTGACCCAGAGATTGAAGAGGGTGAATGCTCCAGCTCACTATTCAAAGAAAGTTTTGCTGCTCCAGTCTACAGAGAGGGTGGAACACATTCCCCAAGGGTTGGGAAGAGTGAGGTCAACACCCCATAGGACTGTGAGTGGTGGGCCTGGCCCCACTAGATTAGGGAAGGTCTGGTTGCCAACTCATTGCTCTGAAAGAGTTGGCCCTGTGAGCCAGAAAAATCTGAATGTGGCTGTCACCTCACTGTACTAAGGGGGCTGAGACTGTACCCCAGAGATTGGGGAAGGAGAGGGCTTCACCCCAATGTTCTTGGAGGGTGAAGTCTGGAGCTTGTTTGCCTCCCAGATGCTTGATGAGGGTAGAACCAAGAAAATGGGCAAGCCTATGGAAAGGGTGGGTCCCCATGAAGCCCCAGGGAGAAGAAACCATTATCTTGAGAATGATTCTCAGACTAAAATCTAATGAAGTATGCCCTGCAGATTTTCAGAACTCTTCTGGACTTATGGCTCATGTTTCCCTCCCAGTTTCTCCTTATGGTAATGCAAATGTTTTTCCTTTGTCTGTCCCTTTGTATATTGGAAGCAGATAAATTATTTTGTAAGATTCACAGGTTTACAGCCAGAAAGGACTTTGCCCCAAAACAAACTGTATTTGTTTGGTTACTGATTTAAGATTTTTGTTTTGAATATTGTGATGTCTTTTTTTTTTTTTTTTGAAATTCAGAAGGTGGAGTATGGCAGTTTGATATTATTTATGAATTCCAAAAAGAGATATAGATTATATTTGTAAACTGGTCTGTTCCTCTGGGCTGCATGATAACCCTTGGACTGTATTAGATTCAGCTGAGACATCTGATTAAATTGTGTTAAGATTAGGGCTTTGATTCGACCACATCATGAGAGTGTGACTCAGTGTTGAGTCCCAGCCCCCTTGGTGGGCTGATAAAACAGACTCACACACAAAAGTAGACACACAGAGGAGATACACACAGGATCATGTGGCCCCAGGAAGAGAGGTGAGCTCTATGCCAGCCTACAGCTGCCCTGCTTCAGAAGAACCTTAGGAGGAAAGAAGAAGGCTGGACCCTTGCAGATATTGACAGCAATCTTGTGTCAACACATTACAACAGATTTTGGGTGAGTAAGTACCTCTTATGGTACCTTGAGTTGAACTCTTTAAGGCCATGTAACTGTAAATTTCTACCCCAAATAAATACCCTTTATAAAAACCAACAGATTTCTGGTAGTTTGCATCAGCACCCTTTTTGGTGCACTAATACAAATGGGACTCATGAAATTATAGATAAGTGTTTTGGAGGAATTATTCTGAAAAAGTTTAAGAGCATGACTTGTATGTTTGCCCAGGTAAACAAGAACATATTCTAAACACACATTTAAAAATCAAAAAGTGAATAGTAAATAGAATCAGGAGAATATTAAAGTAAAATATAGCATAATGAAATAGAAGGTATTTTAAGAAGTCTTGGATGGATCAACATTAAGAAATCTATTAATATAACTTTTAATATCAACTGCAAAAGAAAAAATTATCTTACTATATGAAAAGAATTTTTGTACAATTAAATATACCAATATTTCCTTAATATAAATTTCTTTTTTAATATAATAAACTTTATGTTTAAAGAGGTTTTAGTTTACAGAAAAATTACATCAAAGTATGAGGGATTCCCATGTACCCTCCTCCTTCTCCCACATCATCCCCTATTTTTTTTAAAATGTAGTAGTACAATTTATTATGATGTATTTGTAAAAGACACTCATTAAAAATGTACATTTAAAAATGACTCATTTGTGGTAAGGACTAACCTACCTACAGTAATAATCTAAAAAATAAAAGCATCATTGTGAAATTTATCAGTACTTCACACATCCAACAATTACTAAAGGAGGCAACTGCCATTGTTCTAACTTCTTTCAAGCCCAAAACTTAAGCACAAATCAGAATTAAGAGAAACTTCAGAATGTTCACATTTGCATGCATTTTTGGCTGAGCTATCAAAGATTCCATATATAACTAAACCACAACTTTGAATCAAAATGAATATTAAAAACCTTTAAGCCTTGTGACAAACTTACTCTACAGAAGGAAGGAAAACAGAGTGAATAGTAACAGTAGTATATTTCTAGGAGAAAAATCAATCCCTTATTTCCTTTAACATAAAACCAAATTCAATGAGTCAACATTTTAATAAAACTGACCAAGAGATTTACTATTCAAGAATTTGCTTTTCAGGTTGTGTCTTTAAAATGTATCCAGCCATATATTTGGATTAAATTAAATTTATACATCAAAAACATTTTGCTCAGAATTCTAATCTTAAGTATAAACCATAATTTATCAGAGCATAGTCCAAACACTATTCAATAATGTTACCATTTAGATTTATATGCTTCATCTGATAAACTTATCTTACAAACAGGAGTTTTGCCCTGTTTCTCCAGAATAAATGTTTCTATGTCTAAAACTTTAAATGATAATCAAAAAAGACAGATTCAAATAATTCATGCTATGCATTTTCCTTCATCAGGCTTTACTTACAGTGTAATGTGCAGTGTCAGAAGCAGACACAATAGCCATTGTTTTATTTGTTGAAGTAGTCTTCTTTTTCTCAGCAATAGCTGCACAAACAGCAACAAACTCATTACTTTCAAAGTCATAGTCAGTTGACTTTGGTGAGAAATCTGTTACTTCTGCTGATGATTCACTCTTTTTAATCCTCTGTGACACCTGCTGCTTCTGGGATGTTCTTGCCCAGGAAAGGTCTTCTTTCCATATTTCACGGTTCATTGGATAGATGTGAAGGGTTACTTGAAAACTTTGAAATGCTTTATCCATTTTGTCCTTCGGCTCTCTGTTGTCATATTGTTCTATTGTCTGTCTTCTTATCCTTTAGTTTACCCTTCCTAATAATCTTCATTTCCAAACTCTTCTCCAAATCTGTTGCCCTTGTTTTTACCTTTCAGGCTGCAGCACCCCCTTTGGTATCTCTTGCAAATATGGTCTTTTGGTAACATAGTCTATCAATTTTTGTTTGTCTGTGAAGACTTTGAACTCACCCTCATTTTTAAAGGACAGCTTTGCCAGATACAGAATTCTTGGCTGTCAGTTTTTCTCTTTCAGTACCTTAAATACATCATACCACTTTCTCCTCTCCTCCATAGTTCCTGATGAGAGGTTGGCACTTAATCTTATTGAGTTTCCCTTGTATGTGATGCTTTGTTTTGCTCTTGCTGCTCTCAGAATCCTCCCTTTATCTCTGATATTTGTCATTCTGAATAGTAGGTGTCTTGGAGGAGGTTTATTTGAAATTATTCTATTTGGGGTGCATTGTCCTTCTTGGATATTGATATTTATGTCCTTCATAAGGGTTGGGAAGTTTTTGGTCATTATTTTCCCAAATATTCTTTCTGCCCCTTTTCCATTCTCCTCTCCTTCTGGGACACCAATAATGTGAATGTTTGTGCATTTTGCATTGTCATTCAATTCCCTGAGACTCTGTTCCATTTTTTCCATTCTCTTCTCTCTCTGCTCTCCTGTCTTTTCCAGTTCAGATGTTCTGACTTTGAAATCATTAATTCTGTCTTCAAGCAATTCAAATCTGCTTTTATGTGCCTCTAATGTATTTTTAATCTTGTCCATCTTGTCTTTCATTCCCATAAGGCCTGTTCCTCTTCTGTGCAGGTTTTCAAATTGTTCCTTATGCTTCCCCAGTGTCTTCTTAATATGCTTTATTTCTTTAGTCATATTTTCTTTAAATTCTTTGAAGTGATTTAGGAGAGTTGTGTGATTATCACTGATTAATTGTATTAAATCATGTATCTCTTCAGGATATTTGGTTTTTGTTTTTGTTTTTTTTTTTTTTTGGCTGGGTCATGTGTCCTATTTCCTAGTATGGCTTGTAATTTTTTGCTGATGTTTAGGCATCTGAATATGTTGGTGTATTTACTCTGATGGCTAATTTCTCTCTCTTGCCTACTGTTTTTTATTTCCACAGCTCTTCTTTGATATTTGGTTCAGCTTAGCCTTTAAAATTTCCCAGCTTAAGTTTTCAAAATCAGTCCAGAGACTCACTAGTGGAATGCACAGTTTCTCTCTGGGGTGGGATACAGAGAGCACGAGCAGTTTCTGTCCATACAGTCTGCCAGTCAGCAGATGGCACTACTCATCACACCTTTCCATGGAGGTGTTTCAGTCTTGGCTTTCTTGTGTTCCTGTGTTGAATCTCCAGACTGGAGATTCAAAGCCACTCTGCTGGCAGAATTCACTGAAGGAAAGCACCCTGACCTCTCCTCCCTTTTCCCTTGAAACGGCTGACAGGGAAGAAGATGTCTTTTCCTCTCTTAGTCAGCTACAGTGAGGCAGGGGTTTTACCCCAGCTTAGTATCTTGGGGGTGGGGGAGGGAAGCCCTTCCTGGCCACCACTGGGGTTTGGTAACTCACGTTTGTCATTTCAGCTTCTTCATCTCTGTGTCCTTCAACCTCCTGGGAGTTGTGTAGCACTGTCCTGGTCTGCTGACCCCGAAAGCAGGTCCCTTGGACAGCTTTTGGCTCTTTCTCCATTGTTTTAGTGAGAGCGTTCAGCTCTGCCTGTCAGTCCATTGCTATCTTCTCCCCTTTATATAAATTTCAAACTGTTTAACAGTATCATATATAATTATTAAAATATAGAAAATTCCGATTGAATTCATGAAAAAGGCAAGATTTCCCATTTTACTGTAGAAAAATAAAGAAGAGTTATAAAGTATGCACAAAAGGGGAAAAACCCACAAAATATTGACTTGGATGTCCAAGACAGTCTATTGGAAAAACATAAAAATAGCATAAATGTATGATAGATTTATATTAAAGTCTTATATTTTTCTATTAAAGAAATAAATTGATTAATTTAAATATTTTAAATGGAATTAAGCAATTTTTTAAAAAATTCTGAAATAAACTAAATAAAATATATTCAAATAAAAGATTTCAGAAAAGATTTAGTTATATAAATAAAAAGTACACCAACACATTACATACTAGGCAAAAATAGGAAAATTAATCTTACTCATATTCAAAGCACAAATATAAACTCTGGTCCCCAATGACAGATGAAAAATTAGAAGAATTTATATGATTCATTTTTCATATAAAAGGAGATCAATGTTAACTCTTTATATCAGACATTAAAATTCATAAATTAAAACTACATAATATCAGAATTTGACAGGAAAATGGTATGAATGAGAAAGAATACTGATACCCAAAGGAAATTCAGATGTCTTTAATATTATTAATAAGCAAAAGGTGGTATTTCACCTCATTGGTAAGTTTGCGGTGTTTACTAATTGAGGCTAGGAAATCTGGTTTACCATGTTGGAAAAAATTAATAAGTTAAATCCATTATTGAGAACAAATTAAATTAGGTATTGGTTTTCTGTTTAACTGGGGAAAATGTAAACAGAATTTCTAGAAGAAAATTTAAATTTGGTACTAACTCTAAACCAGGTAGTGTACTGAAGTTATAATAATCTCTAAAACAGATATGATACCTCCCTTTCTTCATGTTGGGTGATAGTTATCAAAAGGGAAATCTATTGTACTAAATGATAAAATGGATCTGTTTAAGAGGAAATCTAACACACATAGCTATAAACTGAAAGTGTGAGATTGACCAAAAACACACCTGGATTATGATATTGCAGGGAGAAATGTCACCATGGAAAGTAACTAATAATCAGAAGTAGAAAAGTTGTAGTCATCGATATATAAAAAGTACATCAACACATTCTCTACATAGCAGAGAAGCCAGCTCACTCTTCCTTGGGGAAAAGTCAGCAGAGGAATTTGTAGGAGGTTTAGTTAGCACATAATGGAGGAGACTGCTAGGGGAGTGGACTTGGTTTGGGCATAAAAATGAAAAATTGGAGCCAAGCCGATAACTACAGAACCTTCATGGATCCGGCAGAGCTATTTTCTCAATCCGACTTTGGCCCTAATCAATGTGAATTACCTCATTTGTGGAGGTTGCTGCCTTACCGTAACCTTCAATTTCAGGACACCTCCGCGGAAATTTTACACATGCAGGTCAAGTAAATCGCCATCACAGCTTACAGTCTGGAAGTGTCTTGAGACTGGAAAGAAAAGTATTTGACAGGTTTAAAGGATGTTTTTAGCAATGTTATCAACCATGGCATTTTTATTAGCTAAACAGAAAGATATTGAATGGTTTTTAAAAAGTTAGAGAAGTGACTGATACTGACTTTTGGGGGGAGAAAAGGTTAGCTTCACTCTGGAGAATATGTAGAGAGAGTAGGATCATGAAAGAAAAGTGAGCAATTAAGAGATTAATCTAAGTGAGAATTGATATTAAGTGAGAGTGGAAAAAGCCATTAAAAGTAGATAGATACATAGATAGATAGATAGATGATATAGATATAGATATAGATAGATAAATGATAGAGAGATGATATAGATATAGAGATACATGATAGAGATAGAGATAGATAGATGATAGAGATAGAGATAGATGATAGAAATAGAGGAAGATGATAGAGATTGTAATGGTTAGGCTAATGTGTCAACTCGGCCAGGTAATTGTGTCCAGGTGTTTGTTCCAGCTAACACTGGGCTAATTGTAATACAAGAGCATTTATGGACTTCAATCACCAGTGAGTTTACTGCATGGATGGCTGATTACATCTGCATCAATCAGGGAGACTGCATCATCAATGGGTGATACTTTTATCCAATCAGTTGAATGCCTTAAAAGGGGAAGTGATTTCAACATTCAGAATTTCCCAGCTTGTCGTTGGACAGGCAACTTCTCCCAGAAACTCATCAATGACCCTTCGTTGGGTTTTCATCAGAGCCACTGGTTTGCAGCCTGCCTGTGGAGCCTGGACTTGTGCATCCCCACGGTTTCGTGAGAGAACATGGGAATCCCTGTAATTTCTGAGTAATATTTAGGTAATCTAAGCACCTTTAAAATATATATATATATATATATAACAAATAACATTTATGTAA